>LBFL01010633.1:0-12681 GCA_000988845.1 Hypochthonius rufulus
TTTGCTTAAACCTCTCTAACCAAAACATAATACGACGGAACTTTTTATGTTACAGAGGATGAAATGTTTAAAAATTTGTTCACTTTAGACAGATTAAAGTGTAAATATGCTAATTTTTTATTGCAAGTAATTGAGTAGAATTTTTTCTGTCCCAAATAATTAGATATAATGATTTTGAGAGTGTCAAAGAACAAACTTTTCAATGGCCGGGAAGATGATCACCCTATAAATAAGTGTCATGATGAAATTACAGTAAGAGATATGGAGGATGATATAGGAGTGGTCATTGGGCATTTTGTCAGTCTCATAATAGCAGAATTGAAACTAAAAGATGAAACGAAAAAATATATAAAATCTGTAATGACACGGAAAAGAGGGATCAAAGAATACCCCAAAAAATAAAATGGAAAGAGATTAACTTCAGCATTGAACATTTTAGAGGGTTTTTCTGTACTATTTTTTTTATCCCTAAACGCAACAATAGGAAAAAATAGAGAATTGTATGAGAGTAGAGAGAGAATTTAACAAAATTAAGAGTTTTTCTCTGAGTTTTTTTTATTCTACTGATAGATGATGACCTAATTTAAAAGCCCCTTTTGAAGGCCCAAAAGTAAAGTTACATCAAACTATTTGTGTGTGTGCGTATACACATAAACTTCCATAACTTGAACATATTGCGATACAAAATTTTTATTCAAAATAAGGAGATTTTCAATTTATAAAGGTTCATATACAATGAAAATCAATAGAATTGAATCTTAAGATTCTGGTCAAGTTATAGAGATTTTCAAGTTATAGAGGGTTAGAGTTACGGAGGTTTTTGTGTGTGTATATATATAAAAGAAATGAAATAAAATAACGGAGAGAAAAATACAGTATACTCAAAAAGAGATGATAAAACGGGAAAAGTTTTTAACTCACATTCCCAATTCTTAAGACTCAATTTTGTTTATTATCTCCTGACTTTAGCTGTTATTATTCTCATCCCTATTCCAATGTTTGTTCATAGATCAATTGCACAAACACTTTAACCTCTTTTTCTATTATATATAATACAATACACTTTCTTCCATCATTGAGTTTTCCATTCGCCTCAGAGGCTAAACTTAATTACCACGAAACTTTACAATTGAACTTTATACGCATTATAATATAATGTGTATTATTCTCTCATTCACCAGTTTTATTTCGCTATTATTTTAACGAATTTTTTTGTTGCAAAAATTATTTGCGTTAAAGAGGTTCGTACGTAATTGTTTTTATTATCTACAATTTTTACGGGTATTGTAAATTTCAATAGTATTTTATTGAAGTATATTATAAATTATAGTATAATGATAATTATACCATAATTACTCTCATATAAACCAAATTAAGTTTAGAAATTTTGTATCATCCGCATCAAATTATCAATTGATTTTTAAATATTATTAAACAATACGCAAGAATTTTATAGGAAATTTCAATAATAAATATATTACATTAAATACATATATATACATATATCTTATATCTTTTATGGATGAGAATTTGGGACAAAATTAATTTTCAATTTTTTAGTTAATTTTAATTTTTTTAATTTGATTTTAATAAACTTAATTAAATTCAATAATTATTATATACTGTAATAAAATATGGTTTAGAGTTACGAGAGTTTAAATAGATAATATAGCAGAATTAAACTCTACATACCGTGTTAAAATTTTAAAACTATAAATAGAATTGAGTTTAATTTTTTTATAATTTACATAATAATATGTCCATGTTGCTTTTATTTAATCGGACTATCTAGTTCACGTACATTTATGTATTTTTATTAAAATTTTAACAAAACAATAGTATAAAATACATCTACAAAGGTTTATAAATTAGTGTGTTGACTGATAATTATTTTTAAAAATCAAATCAATACGAACAGACAAAAATAATAACTTGATGTATAATTGATGTGAATTTATATATTTATGGAAAATCCGAATAATAACTTATTATATACATATTTATATTTATATATACATATATATTTGTAAAATGAAACAAATATATAACGCGCTAATATTGTATGAAATGTCAACGCCATTATTAATTCAAAATGAAACACATGCTTTAAAAGTTTATAATTAATTTTATATATTTTATGCGATAATTTTTGTGTATTCACATTTAACTAATTTTATTCATTATTTCAAAGGTGAGCTCCAAACTTCGACTACACTCACAATAACCCTTAAACATGCACATAACAATGCATTGTTGACATGTGTGGCCGAAAATCCTAAAATTGCGAACTCTGCCATTTCTGATCAGCTTAAGTTAGACATCCAATGTAAGTATTGTTGCATTAATTAATAATATTAACATTGTTTTTATTGTATGACCCTAATTTAAGAATTCCTCTCATTTGATTGGAGTTTCAATTAAGAGGATTGTAATTTGAGTGTTATTTATATGAAAAGGGTTTAACTAAAGGATTATCATTATTTTTCTTTATAATTAATATTATCGAAAACACTAATGCCAGTAAATTGAACACTCTGCTAATTTTGTCGTGGGATTTGAATGAATCTCTAAATTAACAAAATTAATTAATTAATTTCCTTTAATTTTTCTTTTTTATTATGGAAATGGTAATTATATCATTATTACTCTTATATAAACCAAAATGGATTTAGAAATTTTGTATTATCCGCACCAAAATAACAATTTTTGATTATTTTTTTTAAAAAAATACAACAATTTTATTGAAAATTATAATGATAAATAAATTACATTAAATATATCTTTTTTAGGGTAAGGATCTGAGACAAAATTTCTAATTTTTCGATTAATTATAATTTTTTAATTATAATAATAAATCGTTGGAAACTTTATTTAATTTAATAATTATTAAAAACTGCAATGAAATTAGATTTGAAGTTTTTGAGGTTTAAATAATGTCGTTAAATTTTACCGTATTGTAAAATTAATACCGTATTATTATTAGCTATGTTATCATTTATTTACTGTAATGAAATAGAGTTTATATTTTTTATCATTTTAATAATAAAGTGCCATTATTACTGTTGGTCCGGAGCAGCAAAAAATACACTTAATATTCGATTTTTAATTATAGTACTAATAATAATTAATAGTTAATGTATATAAATAAATTTTTTCTGAAATAACATAACATAAAGTGTATATTTTTATACTTAATTCATAATAATAACTTTAAATTTAATTAAAATTTTGAATAAATTATCAAATATAATAAAACGATATAATTTAATATGAAATTATATTTAATTATAAATTATATTTTATGTTATTTCAGAAAAAATTTATTCATATACTATTTCTGACATTTTGCATATTCACAGCTTAACCATAGTCCGTAAATTATAATAAATTTTAATTCCAAGTATTTTTATTGAATTCTAAATACACTTAAACCCCTCTAACGTGATTATATTTCGTCGAAAATATTTGTTTACGATAGAGGGAATTTTACATTAGAGGGGATAAAACAAAGGTTTATATGATATGAGCTTAATAATTTGTTTACTTTAGAGAGGTTATTTACGCTATTGTGGGTCCACATTATAGGGACTTATGTGTATAATTATCTATTATCATTTAAATATTCGAACATAGAGTTTTTCTCATTGTGCATGTATGAGAATACTATTTAAATTGCAATTTTCTAATATTTTATATTTTTTAACTAAATAATTTTATACGTTAGGAACTGTAATAGAATAGGGTTATAAATTTTCAAGATTTAAATCTTATTGAGTTGATTAATAAAACGGACAAAATAAGCGCCCTCCATACAAGAATCATGCAAAATTTTTTTTAAAAATTTTATGTATGTGTAAATATAAATTTTTAAAATCTTGTAGAGATATTCCATGAATATAAAATGTGCTATTTTAAGGGTTAATTTATTTTAATGGTCCATTTTACAATGTCATTAGTGAGTTATGATTTTCAGATATTTAAATATTTTAAAAATTAAAATGATTTTACGATTTTATTACGTTTAAAACTGTTCTGAAATTGGGTTTAACATTTTTAATATTTAAATAGCTAAAATATATTATATAGGTGTAAATATTATAAATGATGTAGATATTATAAAGGTGTTTTGGAACATCCTCAATTCTCAATTAATATTATATATGTTTTTACTTTTTGTATAATAATATATAATTTATTTATATGATTTTATATCAAAACTTTTAAAATTATGTTAATTCTAAAATATTTTTTATAAATTACATTATTTTTAATTATAGTTTAATTCGAAAAAATTAAATAATACTAAAAATAAATTAGTTTTTGTATAAATAATTCTTTTAAGCTAAAGTCATATAAAATCGCAATTTTTTCTGAGTGAAATATGCCGTTAAAAATCAATTTAGCAACTACACAAAAGCCTCCATAACTTAAACATATTGCGGTCCAAAATTTTTGTTCGTGATAAAGAGGTTTTCAAGTTATAGAGGTTTATTTATCATATAAATCAATAGAATCGGGTCTTAAGAACCTGTTCAAGTTATAGAGGTTTTAATGTTATAGAAGATTTAAGTTACAGATGTTTTTATGTATATATAATTCGCACTAAATTAACAAATGATTTTTAAATATTATTTAACAATATTATTATTCAATACCAACAATTTTATTGGAAATTTAAATCATTAATAAATTACATTAAATATATATTTTTGGGTGAGAATTTCATACAAAATTAATTTTTAATTTTTTAGTTAATTTAAATTTTTAAATGATATTTTAATAAACCTGTAGAAACTTCATTTAATTTAATAATTAGTAGAAACTGCAATGAAATAAGGTTTAAAGTAATCGGAGTTTAAATAGATAATGTTATAAATTTTTGGTAAACATAAAACTTACCTTAAAACAAGCTATGCTATAATTTACTTACTGTAATAGAATAAATTTTGAATTTTTTACCATTTAAATAATAATATGTCAATATTGTCTTGGTTGCCTTGGTTGCCTTGGTTGCCTTTGTTGCCTTTGGTCTTTGGCTTGTTTTCAGGATAATAAATCTAGTATTATCTTATTAAATTTCAAACATAATTATTTTTATTATGTGAATATGCCAAAAAATACAGTGTTTCTTACTGTTCATGCATGCAAAAATTATTTTAAAATTTCATTAGACCCCATTACAATTATTAAATAATTACTTTCATGTATTATCTATTTTAAAATTAAATGTTTTAATATGTTAGGAACTATAATTCAATAGAGTTTTTAATTTCCAGGATTTAAATCTTTTTAGAGTTAATTAATAAGTGGCAATTATTGTTAAAGAATTCAATATTCTCTAAAAAGATGTGTTTAATTTTATAAAACTCATATGAAATAAAGTTTATAATTTTCATAATTTATATAAATAAAATAATAATAATAATAGTATTATTATTAAAATTATTATTATCTCTAAAATACCGATATTTTATATTTTTATAAAATAATAGATTCGGTAACAGTGACTTGTAACATCAACGATAAAATTAAAATTGAATAATCTCAAAACATTTAAATATTTAGCAAAATACAAATTTTAAAAATCCTATGTATATTTAGTAGGAATATTTCATGCTATAAATTTTACTATTTTAATTAAGACTCCATTATAATTAATAAATTATGATTTTTCAATATTTTAATATCTTTAATAATATTAATATTATTAAGTGATTTTATTCGTCAGAAACTGGAATTAGGTTTAAAATTTCTAGGTTTTGAAATTTCTAGGTTTTGAAATTTCTAGGTTTTAAAATAATTATTTATGTATTTGGAGTTCGGGGCAATGAGACTTTATTAATAAAATAATATTAAATTTAAATTTTTAAAATCTTTATAATTAAAGAAACAATATTAATATTAATATTAATCCTAAAATATGTTTTATTTAAAAAACATTTTTTAATTACATTTAATTAACAAAATAAATATTTTAACCAGAAAATAATATTTAAAATAAAACTAGATAAATTAATCATTAAAATAACTTATAACTTATATTACCAACCATACGCTGTGTTTGATTTGAAACTGAAAAAATTCCAACACGTTCCGTACTAATCAGATCAATCGATGCATTATGTTTAATTTAGTTTTATTCAATTAATAATTCTACAACTAATATAATTCAGTTTTAAAAAATATAAACGTGATATATGTACATAATCAAAGTATTATATTAAAAAGTGAATAATTTTTTTCAGTGAAACCACTGCAATAACACAATTAGTGCTCAATTGTTTTTTAATCAAAATATTCTATTCATCATTTAAAAGCTATCAATTAATTACGATAACATATCTTATATTAAATGCAATACTCCAAATTTTCTCTAAAAAGTGCATCATGACCTTTTTTAAAAATGTTCTAAATGAACGAACCATTGCAATTGTTTTACTCAAAAGTATGTTTTACATGCGTTTTGCAATAACATTATCCTTTAAAAGGATCAAAGTTATTATATAAAGCAGTATACAAACAATTCAAACATCATATTAATTGATCTATTTTGATCTGGAGCTTTTATGAAATTTTTTCAGTTCCAAATCAAACACTCTGTATAAGATCACAATTTATTCTTATAGGGATATTACATTAAAAAGTTTCTTGATTTATATTGTAGTAAATAATAGATAATTTTTGAATTTTTATAATTATCTATAGATAATTTTGTAATTTATTTATTTATCTATTATGTGATTTTTTATTTAAAAAAAATTTTTGTCTCAAATTCTTTTCATAGACAAATACATTAGAATATGTCAGAGATAAAAATCAAGTAAAAGATGAGAAAATTGATAATAGTCATAAAGAAATGACCAGAATTTCTTGGATTTCACTATTCCTATTAACACAGGGTTTATGATCATTACAAATTAGTTGAATGTTCGTAACATGTTAAGCTATTCTCGATCCTTCGTGTGTTAATCCATACCCGTACAACAATTGTTGTACAACAATTGAATTACTACTGATGAATGATAAACCATGACAAACATCTATGAACACATTCGTGACTTTTATTACTAAAAGTTTTAAATATGATTGCGTAAACAATTTATATGCCTAAAGTTCTATATAAAGAGAATTAACTGTATCAATATAAACTGAACTTTTATCATTATTGTCAACCCTATTATTTTATTCATCCATTTTAATGTATTTTTTGTTTTTTAATTAAGAAATTCATAATGATTAATTAATTAATGTAATTATTAATTTAGATAATTGTTAATTATAATATATTTTTTGTACAGATATACCTCAACTATCGCTACAATTGGGTACACCAACAATATCATTACAAACAATTCAGGAGGGAAATGACATTTACTTTGACTGTCATATTGATTCAAATCCACGGCCGAATGCCCCGATATTGTGGCGATTCAATGGCAATATTTTGCATCCACAACAGGGTACGTGAACATATATAGTGAACATATACAGTGAATATACGTGCGTTTTATAACTAATATATTCTCTTAAACATTACACACGCAACAACTTTATTTCTATTCCTATTGTTGTATTCCATTGATACTCATTGCGAGTATAGTATAAGTACGGAGTGATCAGCGAAAGTTTTGCAAATGCTATTATGCATATGAACAAAATATCCTGCACAAAATATGAACATTTTATGTAAAATAAATGTAATATAATATAACATGCAATGTGAACATCAAAAGATCCGCATAATCACACTGTAAATTATCTTTATATTTTACAAAATATAAATATACTAAAACCCCTCTAACATCACCATACTATGGCAGAATTTTTGGTTACGTTAAAGAGGTTTAAATAGGTTTATATGATTGGGGTTTAAAAAATTGTTTACGTTAGAGGGGTTTATGTTTATTTCGTGCAGGATTCTGTTAATATGCATAACATTCTTTGCGATTCGATTATGGATCACTCTGTACAAAAAAGGAGTATAAATTTGCGCATATACCACCGGAGGGATAAATTGTCATGGAATGGGAATCGATTACTCTGAGCTGCTGAAGTGAACCGATGGTATTGAGTTTAATGCTATTCTTTTAACTGTGGTCTTAGAGTTGAGAATACTCTAATACCCGATCGATTTGGACCCTAAACATACCCAAAATTCAATGCGTCCATAGATCGCCGACGTCGTCGCTCGTGCATGAGATATATACCATCACATTATTTCTATGGAATACACTTAAACCTCTCTAACGTAAATATATTTAAACGAAAATTTTTGTTTTCAATAGAGAGGTTTTTTACGTTATAATAGTTAAAATAGAAAAGTTTTATATAATTCAAGTATATGAATTTGTTTACTTTGCAAATAATATTTACGTAAAAGCGAGTTTACGTTATAGAGGTTTGAGTGCAATTCTTTTTTCCGGGTTATATATTATATAACTTCATAATAAATTGTAACCCCTTATATAATTCACTTCTCTGTGACGCTCATCTTTTTCTTTGGCTATACTTTTGTCATCATCATCAGTATCATCCTCTAGTCTCTCATCCACTATCATAGTTTCATTTCTTATTTCGGGTCTGATGCCTGTGCTCACAAATTGGCCCGAAGCACTTTATGATAGGATTGATTTTTTTGTTATGGAATATTATTTGAGTCTTACTGTACATTTGATTACATGCGTTAAGATTTTTTACGTAACCTCTAGTATAATATTTTTTTAAAATGTCAAAATATCTATGATGCAACCATATTTTGATGTTTGACTATTGTTTATGTTTATGAAAATTTTAATTTATTAAGATTGTAATTTAATTGAGGGTACTCAAATCCTGTAGGTTTAAGATTCTAAAATTTATATACCTAATAATGGTTAATATTATAGGGATTTTAAATTATTTTAAAAATTATAAATCTTGAATAACATTTTTACTTTACAATCATTTAAATAATAATAATAAATTTTGATATGAGACTATTGTTATTGTTATGGAGAATTTAGATTATTGAGATCGTAAATACATACAGGATAATGAAATCCAAGGCTTAAATACTAGAATTTATTTACAAAATAATGGTTAATATTATGGAGATTTTACTGAATTTATTTTTTATATTATAATTTTTTCTTTTGATTTCAGACATATCTTTATCATGTCTTTAAATTCCGAATCATATATTATTGTTCATGTGAATTGACAATTCTTTTTTAAAGAAAATAACACGAAACGAATGCTTTTATTTTGTATTTTATTTTTTTTATACTTTTTTGATGCATCAATTTACAACTCTTTAGAAACTTTTCTTTTCCCTTAACATTTACAAAAATTCTCTTTTCACATTCACGTGAAGCAACACAAAAGGGAAACTTTTTGTATGTTTTGTGTGTTTTTGTCTTTGAATGAGGTTCAAAAGTCGAAATTCCTAAATCTTCAATTGAAAAAACGTTCATCAATAACCTGAAAGTGAAAACACAATTTAAAATTTGATATAAACTTTTTGTTTAAAGAATTTTTTTATTTTAGTTTTACATTATTTATTTCTCAATTTTCTATTTGAGCATCGAATTACTTTTGGTATATCATATTCGGCATCATCCTTTAGCATTAGGATCATTGGAAAATCTCAGAAATATTTTTTCTCAAAAATTTTATTTTAAAAGAAAATTTTTGATTTTCTTTTTTCATTCATTTAGATGATTGAGAGAGATGATGATATTCTCTTATATAACATAAGTTTATTTTTATGGGATGCTATTTCATGTAAATACCCCTATTTATTTGACAATGGAATTTACCATTTTATTTAATAATCCTCAATTTATTTCAATTACATATAAATCTTCATAACGTGAACACATTACACTTTAAATTCATGTTCATGTTATAAAGAATTTCAATTTAAAGAAGGTGCAAGTTACTAAGTTACTAAGTATTATGTGTATAAAGATATTTTATAATACAAACCAATAGAATTGAATCTCGAAAATTAGTTCATGTTACAGAGGATTTCATGATATAGAGGCATTCAAGTTACGAAGGATTTTCTGTTAATTAAGTTAAACAAAATTACAATAATAATAACTCAATTAATTTTTTGATCATTTAAAAAGTACTATTTTCATGTTCTTATCTTAATGTTGATTTTTTTCTCTCTTTTTTCAGGCATCATACAAAGCAATGTTTCGCTCGTGTTGCAGCGTGTGACACGTGCCCAGAGTGGCACTTACCAATGCGAAGCCTCTAATCAACAAGGAATAGCACTTAGTAATGCAATACATTTGAAAATCCGATACGCACCTGTGTGTCTCACAGACTATACGTAAGTGGCTTATCCATCAATTATTACTAATATTGTCATTGTAGTATGCCATAGTAATTGAAAATCCTATGATGTGCTACAATGATTTAATGTATTGTTTGTGTAGTAATGGAAAAATTACATCGTCAATTTAAATATGCAATAATAGGATATATGAATCATTTATACAGATTTTACTTTACGGTGAATTAATTCTTCTGTTTGTTTTGTATATTTATAAATATAATAATTTATTGAAAAAATCGCAATATTTTAATTAATTTTATTAAATAATAATATAATTAATTAATTAAATAATTTTAAAACAAATAATTTTATAAAATTAATATAAAAGACGAATTTTTTAGGCCAAAATTTTAGGTGAAATTGGATTATGCAAAATAATTCTATACAATTTAAATCCCTAAATTTTTAATTCCAATTTTATTATAAATTTTAATTTACGGTTTAATAAACATTAAAATTTAGTATTTTTTACATTTACTGACACATCAATTGAAAACACAAAGAAAATGATAAATAATCTCAACTGATTTAATGTGAAAAATTTCCAATAAAAATATATTTCTCTTCTCTCATCGCAATTTAATCCTTTCCGATTAAACGTAATCTCAACACTAAAAAGTGAAAGAATTTTTCAATTTTATTTCTAATTTCACAAATATCATATTATGTGTTCAAATATTTTAAGCTTTTATCTATAGAATTTATAAAATTCTTGAACTCCAATATCCCATTGGGGAGTTAAGAATTTTAAGATATACACATAAACCTCTCTAACGTGAACCTACTCTAGCGTAAATAACCTCTCTAACGTTAACAAATATTTAGGCCCGAATAATATAAACCTCTTTTATTTTAACCTCACTAACGTAAAATTCTCTATATTGTAAACAATAATTTCCGTTGCAATATTATCACGTTAGAAGGGTTTAAGTGTAAATCTAAGGAAAAAATTTCTTTGGGAATATTATTTTTTAAAGTAACCGTACGGTTCATATATCAAAAACTGATATTTGAGTCTTATATATTTTACGTTCGACATACTGAATGTGAATATAGTATATATATATTTTTAATGTTTTTTTTAATATACCATAATATTTTACGATATATATTTTTATACATTTTCTACGACTCAATTTTTTTGTGTCCATTTCATAGATTGGTTTATGGTGTGTCGCTTCATGAAAGCGTGCAATTGGAGTGTGATGTTGAGTCGAACCCTCCTCAAGTGTCATTTCAATGGAAATTCGACAGTACTACTGATTTAGGAACATTCAATCAAATCAACGACACAAGGTATAGCAGTGAATTATTATATATATTGTATAGTGTGAGCGCATAAAAATGTCTATTTTCATGGAAAAGTGAAATCTGATAACACTTTATATTATATCGATATCCATTGCAATATTAATGAAAAGTGTCGGAGACTCTTAGGATATATTTTCAGCATCAAATTATTAAAATTAAAATAATATATTTATGCAAGAAAATTATATTAATGATATTTAATTAGAGTGACCACTCTATTAAATCTATAAATTAGCAAAATATTTCAGAACATTAAAGTAAATGATTAATTAATTATATAATTAACCAATGGTATAATATAAACTTTCATATATATGTCTTCAAAATATTTAAAATATTAATTTACAGTTTACATTTTATAAAATATACAATTATGAAATATACAGATTTGATCAAAAAGGGTAATTGTTAAAACTGATTAAAATTATTTTGATTTATTACCCTATCAATTTTGGCTAAATATATATCATCCTCCCTTCGAAAAAACATGAAAAATTATCAAGTCATTAAATTACGCCATATAGTTTGAAATTTATTCCGTTCCTCAAATGAAAATTTTTTTATTTACCACCTCCTACCTCCCTTACCCATTGTTTATAAGAATTTTTAAATTTTACACCCCCTCGGATATTGGAAAAACTCAGACATTGGCTAAATCTGCATATAGATAGATAGCTAGATATTCAATTATGTATAGTAAATTCAGCAGTATTCAAAAATTAATTAAAAATGTAAGTTAATGTCTAAAGATCACAGATTTAGATTATCGATTTTAATCTATTATACCGCAATTATTATACCAGAACTTCAATGGTTCCTACACTTTCAAATACATTTCGGTAATAAACTTATGCTGATAATGAAAATGTGAATCGAATGACTCATAATCTGAGGGGTGATGAAAGTTGATACGTTTTTTAGGGATTAAATTGAAAAAAAACCATTAAATTATTAATAATATCCTAATGAATGTTTAGAATCATAATATACATATATACACGTATATACGAATATATGTATAAATGTTTATGTATAACAAAAAA
>LBFL01010642.1:2468-15216 GCA_000988845.1 Hypochthonius rufulus
CCCCCCCCCCCCTAAGAAAACTAAAAATTTCAGAATCCGTTTTTTAAATTAAAACTAAGAAATTTTAGGTTTTTTAAGGGGGGGGACCTGTTTAAGCATAATATAACGTTATATTTCTTGTATCAGGTAAAACAAAAATTTTAGACCCCCTAAAAATGGAAATTGGGCTAGGTGTGGGTAGGGTGCGCTGACCCCCTCCAGACTTGAAAATTTTTTGTTGGATGGCAAACATTGTTTATATTCATTTATCAATATATTTTTAGTCCCGAACGAGTCCCGAATCGGTTCGATTTTAATGTAATAGTTCTTAGTTCAGAAAATCTCACCTCTAATGATCAGTTAGTTTCGAGTATGAACAACAAATGCGAGAGAATTGCGCAAAATTTGCGTGACGTTTCATCTCCCATAGGGACAAATCACGTTCGGGGTTTTTCGAGTTTTTCCCGAACATTCCTCTTTCTTTTTCTGTTTCTCAATTGAATTTGACACAAAAGTCCCCATCAGAACCCTTCGATCGGTATTTTTCGCGGAGCGATATTTGCATCTCTCATCACAAAATCTCATTATCATTTCCAGCATAAAGGAGTGGACTTTCGTCAGCACAAATAAAGGGATTTTCTTACATCGAAATCCCCAACACAATCCTCAACACAATCCCCAACACTCGTGCAACAATTTGGAAATAATGAAGTCTGTTATTATCGGAAATGATGCGGATAAAAACCCATATTTATCACTATGATATGTGTTCTCTGATATGATGTGCTTTCGACAACATTAATGCTCTCCAATTTACGCCCAACACTAAAGTTAATGCTATAGATTTAGCTTTAAACTATTATTATCCTAAAGTGTTCCTTAATTCTAGAATCAGAAGCTTTTAGTATCGTCAATATTTTTCTTTTTTTCGATCTCTAATTTTTTAACTTTACTTTAAGTGTGCGAAACCAAAAATCCAAGTAAACTCTTAACCTTTTTACTCGAAAATATATAAAAATATATAAAAATGTTCTACGATTACTTAGGACCGGCTGCTGCAGTTGCTAATGACAAATATGATACAACACTAAACTCAACATACACAATTGAGAGGCTCAAATATTGACAGAGGAGATACTTTTTTACCCGAAAAATGCCTTTCAGTGCCTTTCAGTGCCTTTCACTGTATTTATATTAATGTAATGTTAGAATTTTGGTTAATTAATAATATTTTTGACGGTAAAAAACAAAAGAGCGGTGTTCAATTTCTTACGCTATTTCTAAATACCGACATTTTAATTAAACACATTTGTCATGCGTTAATTAAACATTTCACGGTTCGTCAGTGTCAATAAAAGATCCGTGAGAATTACTAACATATGAGAAATAAGAGTATTAAGTACTGAGTCAATCTTTGATATCTTTGATATCAGCTCTTAGAGTATGGAAAAAGTCTATTTTAATCCCGTATAACAAATATTCTTATATAAATGCTCTGAAACTATTTGTGCAAATCAATGATTAACTTATCTCAATATCATTATGACAGAGCATTATTGATTGATGATACTCATTAGTATCATATTTAAATATATTTTAAGGTGTATGATGCCGTTCAGAGTATTCAAAGTTTTAAGATACTTTTTTATATTCACTTTCGTGAGTATTATTATTATGCCATATAATAGTATGATGCGTATCGATTTATTCATTTAAGCATTACTCGGAAAATACTATCTCTGAGTTTTAGTGATACCAAAAGAAAAATAAAAGGGAAATAAAAAAGGAAAAAGAACATTAAACTTTCTTATACAATATGATACAATATGATAAAATTAGTGATCGTACATCATATTTTGCTTTCTAATATCGGGCCATAAATGGTGATGAATTTGAAGGGATTTACATAATCATAAAGTCATTGTTAAACCCATCCGAAAGCATCAAATTACCAATATGTTGCAATTTATTTTATACATTTTTATTTATTACATTCTTAAATTAGCTTTAGTTTAATATTATATTTAATCGAAGCTATTGTTGTCGCTCATTGCATAATGTAAATCCACTTAAATGTATGTGATTAAATAAATTAAAAGTGTATTTTATGATAATGTTAATATTACGAAATACGCGATTTAACTAAAGTGATTTGTAGAGAACGTGAACATTCCATTAAACCATTAAATGTTATGGTGTAATAGTAATTTGCAGCGTGAGTTATTGCGACATTTACTTTAAATTTAAAGCAAATAATTTTGAAAATTTAATATTTCCATTAAATTGAATGGTAAAACCCATTAAATGATCTCCATTCTTACGAATTTTCATATTTTTCTCTTCACAATTCTTTCATTAAAAAATTCTATAAATTTAATGGAAAATTTTAATGATGAAAGAAATTGAGGATATAATTGACCGTTCAGCTTTATAAATAGTTAAGCGGTTCTTTACAATTTCATCAGATTAATGATTCTATGGGATAATATATCATTTTTGTGACATTTTTCTATTGAAAATTTTATATAATTTTTTTAAAAACATTGAAATGCATTACAATTAATTTAGATTCAAAACAATAATTAATACTTATGATTGCGTTTTATACTCTAATAAAAAATATGAGACATTAAATGTCATTTTTCAATTGATTTGACACTATAGGTTTTCCAAAGTTTTAATGATTCATAACTTTATTTGATTTAAATTTAAATTTAAATTTAAAATATTTACATTCATTTATTGATTTGAAAAAAACGCATTATATTGTCATTGTCAATTTATGTTATATGCTCTTTCGAGTAACACAAGAAACGACTTATATTAGTATAAATTGTTCAATGATTTCCGTTGATACTTTTATCATTACACACGGTATATACTGTGTATATATTCTAATTGAACGCAGTGTATTATTTCCTTATTATTAGTAATTAATTAACAGTAATAATTAGAAATTATTAGTAATGAAATTTATTAACTAAAAGAACGATCGATGTTAATGATGACATATCGAAACTCAAACATCCAAATGCCACACGTCATGTCATTCTGTTGATTAATAATGAGTTTAGACTTAACATAAAATACAGCACCAATCATAATGTCTGCGTTCGGTGCTCATTGCAAAAACAGGAAAAGTAAATTAAGTTATGCCCCCATTTGCCCCGAAAACGATTCCAATATATATGCACAATTTTATGTAATGTACGGGGTTAGCGAATGTCGTAGAAAAAGTATAAACCCTCAGAGGCAAATGAAAGAATTACTTATATATTACTAAACAAATTTCGTTGACGCAATTGTACCGTTTAAAAAATTGACGGTGCATATTATTATCTTAAATTATCAAAAAATAATTATCATTATGTAAAGCTTAAATGAGCATATAATAGAGTATTTTAGGATTTGCATGTAACTGTTTGTGTAATCGCGATTAACGCGATTATCATTTCCTTTCATCATGCGATGCAAAAAGCATAAAATACATAAAATACATAAAATACAAAATAATACACCCGCAAATATATTCATTTTTCATACCGATTATCCACATACAGTCCGCAATGAGAAAATTGGAGTAAAACACGAAAAGATTATATGTAATTATTTGCTTCATGAGAGTTAATGACAACTCTCGGTGGGAATATGATACATGTTTAGCTGTTGAATGTAATATCCACAAATAATTCATGTCAATGAATAGGTTCTCGATAATGGAGTATTACTCAATGGAGTATATGAGAAATATAAATTCAAAACACAATTTCAATTGACAATTCGTATCGCAATTAAATAACATTACACTGTATTTACTTTTCACAGACTCATACAGTTGATTATGAGAAACGACAGATCAGTTTTCAAATAAAGTTAGAGGTATACTGTCAGTGATCGAATTCACATGACTAACCATTAGATACAGCGAAGAGTGGCGGCGGCTATGGTATTGACTAAGAGCAGGCGTCATCGTGATGAGACCAATCATTGGTGATGGTAATGGCAGCAGTGAAAGATCCGAACTAATGTGTCAAAATCATACACTAAGTTATGTATGCCAAAACACTGTGTTCAATAAAATATTGTTCAATGGTAATTCACAATGCACTATTGGAAAAGTGATAAAAATTTTGAAACGACAAATAAAAAAATTGAATCACATTTGTCTCTGATGCTGAATTAATGAGGGAAAACATTAGACAATCCGTTTCAATGAATTCTTAGATCCAATGGACTGTCAATGGTTTTGACGCGGTTAAAACTGTTTCCTTTTGAGGGCTGAAGTTGAGAATCGATAATTCAAACAGTTTATGGTGGAAAATGATTTTTTAAAATACTTGAGAATGCAAATCAAACAAAAGTGTCACTTTTATATATCGCCACTGCTTTAAAATTGCTCTTATAAAGTCTATTTGTATTGAGAATATATTGTGTGAGATCTTCTGAAGTCTCTTCCCTGAGAAAAGTTATATTATGAGATAGAAAAACAGTATTTTATGCTAAAGAACTATGAGTGAAGATTCACAGACATACTAAAGAATAAAGATATATGCAATGAAATAGAATGGGATCACCGTACGAGTGATTTTGAAAAATTGTTTTTGATTCGATAACAAAACAATGGCACGGAACATGCATTTTCCATTTAATCACCATGGGATTGAGTCAATGAATGAAAGAGATGTGATCAAATAAGTTACGAATTTTACGGCATATTTTTTAAATATATTAAAAAACAAAAGTATATTAAAGTATATTATATTTAAAATGCAAAATTACTTTATTATTATAGAGTAACAGATTATTATAATATGTAAAAACATGTTTTGTTTGCCAATGCTGTGGTAAAAACATTAAAAATGAATAATAATATAATAACATTTATTTCACAATCGCAAAAGAATTTGCATGAAATGTCAATTCTTATTTAGATCAGTGCAGTGTATGTTTAAGAATATATTCAAACATTATAAATATTTTATTTGTCGAGTATGCTACTCCATTATTATATTTTCCTATTGCAAAAGTTGCAATGTTGATCTTTCACAGTCTTACAATAAACTAACGTATTCTTTTGTATAAAGAAAAACTCATTAAGTATTTAAATATCAATGCCCTTAATTTAAATTTATTTATAAAAATATAATTGAATTATAGAGAAGTGAAATAACAAATGAAAATTCTTTCCGAAATCAGTACTCTAAAGATTTGTACTCTAAACTCAAAGACAAATCTCTGAAATTCGACAAAACTTATCAATAAGAAAATACCATTAATAATGTACAATATAAGAATTTGTCGAATCGAATTGAATATATGGAATGAGAGAGTTTCTTATTCAAAGATTTTTCTTTGTAAACTATCGTTAGACATGTATACCCATAAAAAGGAGAAAAACTTCTTCAATAAATTCATGAACCCGAATACAAATATCCTCTTCAGCATCACATTATCGTCAACATTTTTTGGCAAATGTCAGTGACTGTCGAGTACAAAATACTGCATCAAATATTTAATGTTTGGTCCTTATACAGAATGTTTATCAACTTCAGTGACTCACTTTATAATGATCGATAAAATTATCAATAATTAATCGTTTTGATCCTTATCATATGTTCTACAATGCCCATTGTTTTTTATATTTAAAATTTCATTTAATAATGGCGAAGTTATTATCTCCCAAAGCCTAACAAAACTCACAAAAGGTTTATCGGCTTAAAAAGTATCTAGTACTAATTTTATTAAAATCTTCTTAAATAATAGAATTCCAAAAATAAAAAGACAAAATAAATATGTCATTAAATAGACTGCATAAACGTATAACAAATAAACTATAAATTATTCCAAATTAATCAGAATTATAAACAACTGAAAAATAAAATGCACTGAAATGAATGTTTTAAAAGTTTAACACATAATTAGCCGTGCTTTTTAGTTACCTTAGTTATCTGTGGTGTGCCAAATGGCACATTCAATATTGCATTGCTTATGCACACATGTATACGCATTTATATGCCTACATATAGTATTTGTCGCATAAAGTGACAATGCTAATGTTATTTTTACTATTTTTTTGATGATGACTAAGGAGAGGAATTTTCGGGGCTTAAAAGTACCAAAAAGTGGTTGGAACATGGACATAAAAATCTACAAAAATTGGACTTAAAATTTGCGTTTATTTATATAAAAACGATATATTATAGCAGATCCGAACAAAGTCCGGGATTTTTCAATTATCGAGGGGGTGTAGAATAGGGCTTACCCCGGGCTTCAATTTTTAGTAAGAGGTCAACTTTGCACTTTTCTATGCATTTTTCTTAAGCAAATTTTTCATTTTTCCAATTTCTGAATGGGGTAGAGTGGGGTCGGAAAATTAAGAGAGTTATGTTTTTTAGGGAATTTTACCCCTTCTTTAGCTAAGTTTATAAAATATTTGGGGTTTTTATGCATTTTCGCGAATTTTCTCATTTTTGGGACTTATCTTGGACTAATGGGGCTGAAAAAATGGATTTATGGGACTATAAAATTGGGCTCATTTTATTTGTTATTTCATGCCCGATGCTCATTTAATAAATTCCAATTAATTTATAAACATATTGTTGGTGTACACATATTACCTGCGACACCACTAGAACTTGCGCGCGACAAGTGACCAGAGCGGCCCAAGTGGGAGAGAGACCAAAAAAAGAGAGCCAAAGACCGAACAGAGCCAAACCAAAGAGAGTCAAACCAAAAGAGAGCTAAACCAAAGAGAGAGCCCAAAATCCAAAACGGCCCAAAGCCCACGACCAAAACAGGGTCAAATGCACTAAAAGGGAAAGGAACACAAAAGAGGAACACCAAAACTGAATATAGTTTTATTTATTTTCAATATAAGTTTACTCTGAGAGTTACAACTGAACTAAACACTTTTCCATTGCGCGGACAGAGTTCATATACTTAATAAAAGGGGTTGTATTTGACATCGATGAATCGATTCGATGGTAATAACAATTTGTGATAATTGTTATTACCATTGCAGGTACCGCATCATCAATGTTCAGGTCACTGTTGTTTTGTCATCCATCGACAACAGTGGCCTGAACAGGGTAAGTATATTTTGTGTATTTGTGTATTTGTATATTTTATAATATAAATTACTTGGAATTGCAACTTTTTCCTCTCCTTAGTGATGACCCAAACAAAATTTTATTTAATTTTTTAGTTTATAAAAATTTAAATATTGATTTATAAGTAATGTATTGACAAAGTCAATGAACTTAGTGTAAATAGTAATTCGGTTTAATAGTTATTTACAGTTGAATATCATAGATTGCCAAATAGGATTGCCAAATAGCACATACCGGATAACAATCTGTTAATAGAAATAGTGTTATATTATTTTCTATAGGCTTTTCCAGACCGGAAATTTTTAAATTGAATGTTCGACTTCGAGAGGTAATAAATTCGGCATTAAATAAAACTTAATAAAACTTTAAACATTAACAATGAGCTCTAGAGTTGGAAAAATCCAAAAATTTTAATTCCGTTTGTACAGAAAGCTTTCAATGGAAATTCTATATTTCATTCCACCGCTTAATACAGTTCCGAATGAAAATTCCATGGAATAGAATTATACAGGAATTTATTTACCAACTCTAATGGGCATCTTACATGTGATATGATTAGAATTAAATCGATTAAATTGATTAAATCGATTAATTGATTATTGATCATTTTAAAATGAGTCATAAACATTATATAAACATTCTTTTTAATACTTTATATGCACTCGAAAAACTTGCATTTTCATTGGGTGTGTACGTATTTAATAACAAAATCAATAAATTTCAAATGAAACATAAAGCTTAACCCTCATATATATTTAAATTTTTATCTCATACATCATAAAAATCATAATTACAGAGTAATTAATTATTTCGGAGCATATATTTCATGTCTCAACCCTCATCCTTCAATTGTTCATGTGAGACTATTGAATTAACGCATTAATTCGCAGATTATATTTTTGTTTGGATTTATTCGGATTATTTCTTTGACACTCCTCTAATCTGATTCTGTACAGAATTGAATTTTCTCTTACACTGTAAAGTAATTCAGTAAATGGTTTCATTAATAAACTGAGCATTAAACGGCTTATAATGTTCATGAAATGATGTGATAATGTCTGACGATAAATTTTATCGCAGTCTTTTACAATAACATAATATAGTGATAACAAAAGGAATGAAATCATTAATGCCAAAAGTATAATCCTAAATTTGTGAAGCGACAAACCATGGCTCAAGAGTAGTCCAATAGTGGCCCGAGAGATATGTTTTTATATTAGGGTAACAAAACATGCCAAAAAGTCACGACGCTATGTTTCAATGTCGCAATGCTATGAAAGTATGGATTAAACTGACCGAACGTCCTGAAATGAACAGGAATAAATGTTTAGATTCGGAATGACCCTCTTCGGGTTGCGTTTTGTCCAGCGAAAGGGCAAAAATTACAAAATCATACATTGTAATTAAATGTTCGTTAAAAAATAATTGTTTTTAAATTTGTTTTTTTATACAATTTAAAAATTAAATTAATAAAAAATAATTTGATTAAAATTAATATTAAAAAATATATTAAAAATGACTTCTACATAAGAACAACCATCTTTAAAACCACCCCATTGCACATACATGCACTTATAGACGAGAATGGTACCTCAACAAAAGTTGATTGTAGTTAATTATAAGAAAGTACCACGTGGTATTATGTACTAAATATTAAGCCCCATCCTTTAATTTACTAGAAAATAGGTATTTTGCACTTACATGGGGCTTAATCAGTATAACGGTCAATAATTGCCCAACAGTGGCATTAAGAAATCCGATGGAAATACACAACTCTCATGAGATTAAATGCTTTTGTGATACAAAATCCATTATCGTGCACTGCAAAAAGATTACACCGAAACTTTAATTCAAAATCGATATACAAATGTTTTAGAAAATTATTTACTTGCATTTGACAATAAAATTATTGGTTAATGTTTAAATCATAAAACTATTGATAATGTAATTAAATGCTATTATAAGATTTATAAACCAACAAATGCCATCTAAAAATAGACAGACCAACTCATTTAACAATGAATTCGGTACAAAAGTCATCCCATCTTTTAGATCGATAATTAATTTTGACTTAAAACTAATTTTTATTCGTCATGCATTATGCATTAATTCTTTTATCCTTTCCTTTCTCATAATAATTTAATTTGATATTAAAAATCCATTTTTGGGCATCACAAAACAATTTTCGTTAACTTTCTTAAGACACCCGTTACTGCATTATAATGATAACGATGGAATCGATTAAATCGAAAGTTTGAAAATTACAATCATAGAACTTTCGTGTGTCACACATATAGAGGATGTAATCAAACGAAGCGCTACAATTGAGTTTTCCCGTCGATTCTTTCGCTTTCATATAATGCAAGTGCTATGGCCACTGAAGAGTATTGTCAGTATTGTCAGTGATCTTAACATTGCATTTGATATTATATGTTTGTTGAAGCATTATTCACTTGAATAATGGTCACAGTGACATCATGACACAGACACATTTCACGTTTACTTTCACAAACGCTATATTTTCCCCATGATTGTGATTCAGCAGATGCATGACCATATTCAATAAAAAGGGTCAAAAACTGCTTATGAATGACGTTATGATAATAGGGGATTCAGTAAAATCATCATTTTTCTATAGCGATTCATCACATCATTGCCTCTTCAGTTGTCTCAAATTTGCAATTTTCGAAATTGATTTTTATGGTATATAATAAAAGTTAAAGTAAAGATACTCAAGACTTTGCTAAAGTGCATCATTTAGTATGCATCATTTAACTCAATATGATAGGGAAGATTTAAGATAATGTAATATTTATTATCAGAATTCGATGCCCAAAATGATACACTGATTATAAATCATAATGTTTTATTATTACAAATTTTATTTAAAATTAAATAATCATAATAAAGTTATTTTAAAAATTAAAGTTATGAAATTTATGGAAATAGTTTATTATTCATTTTAAAATGAATTGATTTTTAATTACAAATAATAAAACATATATTATTTTAAAGATTTAAATATTTTAAATATTTTAGTATTTTAAATATAGAAATATAAAATTCCAAATTTTTTGTTTTATTTTTAAATATTCAAATCGGCGATATCTAAAGGATCTAATGTATCATTCGGTGGTGGAAGTGAATCAAAAGTAATATCATCACTGTGATAAAACAATTTTAATTCGGGTTTATTTTTATAGCACTGAAGTGCTATGTATGTGTGGATTAATAAACGTGGAAATAGTTTCATAAAATACTCATAAATTTCTGTCGGAGTTTTTCCAATCGAAGTTTTGACATTCTGTGGAAGTTGATTATAATGTTGGCATTTGTTTCTTATCGCACGTATCAATTCTCTAACTAAAGTGACGTCATATTTTTGCAAATCCGATCGTAGTTCGACTCCGATCCTATTGCTCCAATCGTCTCCAATTACATAATATGCTTCCATTTCAATATTCCCTATAATCGGTGAATTATTATTCTTCTTTTCCATTTGTATCAGATTTGATGCGATATTAAAAAATTTAATTGATTCATCCGAATTCCAAAACATCGGATGTTTAATTACCGCATCAATTACCGGACGTTTCGATCCGTCGACATTTATCATCGTTTGAATTGAGTTATAATAAATTAGTGATTCTTCACTATTAACAGCATAAATATTATACTGTCCGCGATCAATTTTATAAGTGCATTGTATGTCATCACCGAATGGATTTTGACCGTTACTAAAAACATAATAAAATACACATCCCAATGGATGAATATCGTGAGGTTTTGAGGGTGCATATGTTTTATCATATTTTGTTCGTCTCACTTCAGGTGCAATGAAACCATCGGAACCCTTTATTGATGATGTTTTATGTTCCGAACTTATTTTTCGCGAAATTCCAAAATCTGAAAGCATAGCTTTACGGTGATTCGGGAACGAATCAAAGGATATGAGTATATTCGATGGTTTAATGTCGCGATGAATAATATCTTTAGAGTGCAGATATTTCAATCCTATGCATGTCTGTTTGAGGAGTTCGACTGCAGTCGGAGACTCAAATTTATCATCATTTGTGATATAATCATCTAATGACATCTCTGCCAATTCAAGTCCGATATCCCAATAATAATCACCGGGTTCTACGAAATGATATCGCACGATATTTTCATGTTGACAATTAATTAGAAGCCTAGCTTCATTTTTAGCCATATTAATACACTCATTTAGTATGCGTTTCACTGCGATTTTCATTTCCATTTGAATATTTTCATATTTAATTGTACCTCTATATACTTTAGTGCCTAAACACCCCCGTCCGAGTTCATCTTGAAGATCATATTTAACTTTAAAATTGCATTTTTGTATTGCTTCATATTTTGTATCATTTTCAAAATCTGATTTAAGATTCATTTTTAAATTTAATTTTTGAAAATATTTTTTACCTTTACTTATGCCATCATTAGTCATAACATAATTATCAGATATGGCATTTTCCGAATAACTAATTGTTTGTTTGTTTCGCCCCGAACCTGTTCATTTAAACAATTAATGAGTATAATTTTTAATTAATTATTAGTTTTAATTATTAACCTAATTTATCTTCAATTTCTTGTATATATTTCTTTGTCGTTAAAGTATTTTTATGGTCATCTCCCAATTGTCTCTTTCTCTGTTCATATATTACTGTGAACATAGGTAATGCTTCTGTCAATTTTCCCTGATTCTTCAATGCACATGCAATATTATGCTGAATCAATAGGGTTTGCAAATCATTTTCACCAATTTTTTCAACTAAATTTTTGTGCAATATTTTATATAATCGTATAGCACCATCATATTTCTTCTCACTGTACAATTTTGTTGCCTCACGATACAACTCTTTAGAATCGAGATTTTCTTTTGCCTCAGATTTTTTCATATTTTCTCAATCAAAAATTAACCTATAAAATTGTTTTAAATCATATACTTTATTTTCAAATACAAGACAATAATAATAATAATAATAGTATATTAAAGTAATTCATTTCGACTTCATTTTATAGCTAACATAAACATTGAAAAAATGTTAATTGCAGAAACGAATGCAATTGTATCATATCAAATTATAAAATACAGTGTGTCAATCATAACTCCCCAAAAAGCTCCGGATCAAAATTTTATTTAATTTATGTGTGGTAACACACGAGTTCCAAAAAATTGTGAATATATAATTATTTAATGTAAAATATGTTTAAAATGTTTTCCTCTCATTTCATACACAATTTAATTCTCCGCTTCATGTTTCAAATACATGTTACAGTGATTCTTGAGAAACGCGAAATTTTGATCCGGAGCTTTTTGGGGAGTTATGATTGACACACTGTATAACTGATATAGTGAAACACAACTTACCATATTCTCTCGTATACACTGACATGTCGGTATAAAACAAAACGACCATTTTGATGAAAATGGCGAAATGGTAAGTACCGACATGTCGGTACAACTCCAATTATATCGATATGGACTAATTTTCAAGATATACCGCATGTCTATTTATTTTAGGCATAATGTGAATAATTAATATCGAAATCTATTAAAATTACGCTTTAATTAACTAAGAGTGTGATGTTTGTTAATAAATTAAATCTATATTATTAAAATATTGGAGTGTCTGGAT
>LBFL01010678.1:0-13438 GCA_000988845.1 Hypochthonius rufulus
GTTGAATCGTTATTACATCAGCCAAATGCATATGCCATTAGTGGGGATTATCCATTAAGATTTGGATTAAATTGGGGGGAATTTAAAATTTTTATTTTTTCCTCATTATTTTGATTGCACATTTACGTTACAATTAACCATTATTTGAAAAAAATATTAGTTTTTTCGGTGAAATCTTTTATTGAAATTCCTGAGGCGGTCACTGTTGAGTTATGCCGACTTAATTCAGATTATCAATTATGTTTATGTGTGTGTACATTTGTGTATGTGTGTTGATAATTATTTTTTTCTGTCTCTAATATTCTTAAACATTCAATAGATTTCAATTAAATTTGACATACTTTAACATTCATTAATTTCTCTTAAATAATGGCTCAATTTAAATCTTCATTTAAGAGAACACACAATAGACATTAAACAGGTGTGCGCATTTCATTGGTTTCTATGTATGTTAATAATGATAATAATAGGAAAATAATAGGAAAATTATAGGAAAATTATCATTTCATATTTATTTGAGTGAATCTTTCCGTAAGAAACCATCAACAGAAGTCAATTGTTGGACCATTATATTGGTCAAGGCTAACATTGCAGGACACAACTAACATTATCGCAACAAAGAGAATCAAAATTCACATAAAAGTATTTTTAAACTGTCGAAAAAACTTTGAAATTTAGTTCAAGGACCGGACTTTCCGAACGAAAGTCCGGTTTCAAAGGACCAAAACTCTGAAATCCCCAAAAGTTAATGGATTCAGTGGGGTCACGCTATAAGTCTCAGTTTTTTCATGAGTCTTAATTTTTTTCTATACGAAAAAAACGCCCCATGATTGTACTTTTGTTTATAAATTGGTTTCTCTTGAAGTGCCCGCATTTAAATGGCGTATTTTACCCGAAACGCGCTTTAATTTAATGAGTTTGATAATCATTAGAAATAAATTGACTCCGAAATTTTTATTTTGAATGTAAATTTGTTTTATAGTGTTTTAAAATATACAGTCATAAGGAAAAATAATACATAAAAATAATATATTTCTTTTTAAACTACAAAAGGAACACATTTCCTCAAATTGTTTTTGCGACTCCGGTTCTTACGGTTCTTAATTATGTTAGTATGTCACTTCACCGATATTCATTGTGAAAAATGCCAGCGAAGGACTGTTAATAATTAAGATCTATCAGCCGATGCTATGACATGTCTATGACAATGAGACCTTTTAACATGAGAGAGACTTTAGTGGAGACTTTAGTGTACAGTGTACAAATGTGCCGTGTTTTGTGGGTACGGGTGTCGTATCGAATTACATAATGAGCGAACAGTTATTATATACAATAAATTTATGATTATCAATATTTGTTTAACACATGCATATTAAAAGATTCGTTAATGTCATTGCAATTTCTTAATTATTCACAACTAATGAATTATACAGTAAATTATTGTATTGTCACACTAAACACAGTAACAATTTCTTCGCACATTAACATTATTCACAATATAAGCGTCGTGCAGTTTAAGCAAAAATTAACACATTCTTATGTAATAGTGACGAATGATGGCGAATTTCTGCAGTTATGGAAATATAAGGATTTGATGTGTAAGCGTAGAGTAATGATGATGAATTAACTACATTTTTAATGACCATTATAGTGTCAGGCAGTGTTGAGTCACCACATTGCTGCTGATGATGGCAGATCGATGTGTATTTGAGAGGAACGACGGGACATGGCAATGGTCCCTGAACCGGTACCAGAACCTGTACCGGTTGAAAGTGATCCCAATTGGGATGCTCCATTCTGTCTCCTGTAATATAACCATAGTAATCATAGTAATTTCATTGCGAATTTCAGTAATAAACATCAATAATAATGCCAAAATTTTAAGTCATATAATTTTTCCATTGCTTTTCATTGCTTTTCATTGCTTTTCATTATGTAAAGGGTTAAAATTTGAGGGTATTTACTTATTAAACTTATCATTAAATGATAAATAATAAAATAATGACCCTTAATTTTACAATTGATTAAAACATTTGTAATATATCATGAGAGACGCGCCTCTGCGGCGTATGTTAACCCTTTACACACCAAATTACTACTTTTGAACGTATATAATTTAAAAGGGCTAATTTATTGCTTTTATAAATAGTCCATCATTATATAGTGTGCGATCAGTTCAAAAGTAAAAATGAATAATTTTTTAATGTGTAAGAGTAATGTATATCAAATACAGTGTGATCATTTAAAAAATATTAGAAAGCAACAAACTTTCCGTGGGACAAAGTGGAGTTTAATGCGGAGTGTTCGTTACTTTCTAATAGAAAGTATTACTTTTATAATGATCACACTGTAAGTGATTTGATATATTTATTAATCTAATAACTGTATTGATATGAATGCACGAATTAAGCATTAACGCATTAACTTTGTTATGATAACTCAAATATTAGTCTCTGAACGCATTCGACTGTCTGATCGTGAACTGTTCTGACAGTTCTTTTTTAACACGAATAATTCTTATGGAATTAATAAAAACATATATAATCACTCACTTAACACATCGTATCTATTAATGTGCGCACTTTTAGTTTATATTTAATTTCAATAATTATCCACTTTTAAATTAACCGATCGGTATATATATATTTATACATTTAATATATAAAACATGTTAATATTGCATACCTCGCAATATCTATACATTTAATATATAAAATATGTTAATATTACATACCTCGCAGCAACAGCGGCATTCCTCTTAAGTGCGTTTTCTTTGCCTTCTCTTTGCTGTTGTTGTGCGGCAAATTTCCCGAAATTGTGAATTGACACCGCACGTTTACCATCGATAATTGTTGTACTGACATCACTGTCATCATCATCATCACCCTTTTGAAATGCCTCATTTGTAACACCTCCGGTCATTTCAATGTCGGCAGTTGTGGTGATGACACCATTGGACACAGTTTCGGTCTCGACTTTAGTGTCGTTAGTCGTGGACGTTGATGCGTCACTCTTAGTCTTGACGAGGACATTATTATCACGTGACCCCGTACTGTTCTGACTGGTCAATGCGGGGCCACAACACGTGGAATCTGTCGCAGCACTGCACGTGGCGGATGCGAAATGATGCTGACACTTATGGTTATGGGCCATGCCATTGACACCGATGAGATGAGCATCATTACCGACGAAGTATCGGTATGGAGTGTCATAATCGACCTCTAATATAGTTGAGAATTTATTAGGAAAGAGTGTATCCACAATGGAAATTACAGCTCCAACAATGACGGCAGTGATCCCTGCAATTAAATCGAATTATATTTAAATGGTCAATGACTTTCTTTAAGGTTATTAATCCTCAATTAATTAATTTTATACTTTACTTTTACCCTATTATTTTTTGCTTAACTTTAGAGTTAATCAAAACAAAATTTATCATTTATAAAATTAATGTTTAAAGAGTCTCGAAATGAGAATGATAAATAATAATGATTAAACACTGAGGATGTGTATATATGTGTATATGTATATGTATATATAAAGCACGCGTTAAAGTCATTAACAATTAGTATCGTGCACATAGTATATTGAATGAATCAATCATTTTTGCCTCTAAAGGGGTATATTCAAAAACGTGCTATGGTCTCAGGCGTATTAATATTCAAATCGCGCCTCTTTATTACATGTCGAATGTGACATTACGAAATGAAACGCTAAAAATTTTTGGTTTTCCCTTTCGCAATCCGCATAAGAACATGAGAAGCGTATCAAAAACGATAATAATAGTCTAACTAAGACCGCAATTGAATACTCATCTCAACCATTGGCATGCACTTAAATATACGTTTTGATTCACGCGTGTGGGTGACTGCCGAAGGCATTTATGATTAGGAACAATATTTGCAACTTTAGTGGGACATATTTGCAACTTTTGTGGGACATATTTGCGAATCGCAATGATCCCCAATCCAATCCTACCTGCGATTAGTACGATCCAAAAGCACCAACCATAGGTAAAGGTGAGATTTCCACCTTCGAATGGTATCACCAGAGGCTTTCGAGGCAATAGGAGAGCGTATATAGCGTTGGTTAACAGCATTATCACACCCGTAATTTGCATTGTGTAGGCACCGTACCGTGGTACTGCACAGAGTAGTAAGTTCATTAAGATCCATGTCGAGAATGCGATCCTTCAATGGGGGGGAATAAACAACCAACAATTAGAAACACAAATAATATACTGAATATACTGAAATATACTAAATTACACTGACAGTTAATGTCAGAAAACTCTGAATAACCAATTACAATATTAGAATCATACGCCAACACAATCATCACCATCACCATCATCATCATCATCTTATCCGAAATCAGAATAATGCTCTCATTAACTCATGTGAGTGTATGTGTGTGCGAAGACCTTTGATTACTCATTTTTTTCTTTTCTCATCGTTTCTCACTCTTAACCCTTTCACTGCCGCATTTATGAAGTCTCGAGAAAAGTCTTTGATTTTTTTATCACTCTTATCTCTGTTAATTGTGAGGTGCAAAAGTGGGACATTATTTAATTTGAATCCCCAATAAGTCACTCACATGGAGATTGTAATAAAGTAATACTCTTCATATAATAAGTTCAGCATAAAAAGAGGAAAGTGTTTATCGAACGTTTGTGTTAATAGTATGGCAGTGAAGAGATAGGGGTGAGAGGCTCTTAAACTTCTTACCATAATAAGATGGTTGAGTAATAACCCGCGAGTCTGTACCGTCTCCCCCAACAGAATCCTTCACCATCCTGACTGAGATATTCGGCTATGGTTAAGATAGGAAATGGAAGCCCTTTGGCGAGTGCCGTTTGAAATTCCTGTTTCATTTCTGTGGCTATAGGAAGAGACAACAGAATTAAATTAAATTAAATTAATTTAAATTAAATGTAATTCATAATTCATAATGTAACTGTTGATATATTAGGCATTCACTCCAATAGATTAAGTAATAATAAATGTAAAATTTCGTATTTTTCCAATACATGAGTGTGAAGAAAATTAATTTGTACATCACGCGATCGGCAAAAAGGGACTCAATTAGAAAGTAAAGATAAGCGTCAGCGATGCTCTTCTCTCCTTCCTTTTTGTGGAAATGCTATTCATTTATGAATAATGAATCTTTACATTAATGATAATTTAGTGAGAGGTGAAAAGCGCTTTGTGATGCATTTTGTGCATTTCCCTCTAAAAAAAGATCTCTCATTAAGATTAAAGAGTTGAATCACGTTTGGAAAGGCTCAATTGGGTCGGAGCCATGCATTGCATTACATTATATGAATACCTATCACTAGCATAAGCCATTACTGCGTGTATTTGTATTTGGTACATGTTTTAGCGAATTCAAAGACCATTCCCCCATTCACCTTTAGGCGGTATGTCAATCAAAAATGAATTTTACTCTTTCTCTTACTCTGAACTTTCGCCGAATTTATTACAAATCCAACAAAAATTAATTGAGAATAATAAAATGGTTTATCTAATAATAGTTACTTTACGAGGGGAGAGAGTAAAAAGTAGTAAAAAAGTACCCAATTCCTTGTAATTCCTGTATTATTATTACTGTTGTCCCACTTTAAGTATATATTAAAAGCTTAAATCAGAGACGATTATTGCCAATTATTAAAATTAGTTAGTCATGGAGAGTAGAGTATGTCAGCAATCGCAATGTCAGCAATGTCACAATAATTGGTGACAGTACAGCCTTCACTAATGCTAGTTAATTATTTTTTACAATTATTTACTTATTTTATCAAAAAAAATATTATTACTCAGGTTTTCATGAACAAAAAAGCAACAAAATTTGAAAGTGTCGCAATTTACTTACTGTATTGTGTCATAATAATATAAGAATAAAATTAATTATGTATGAGATAATTACCACTAAAGGCACACTTACGTCCGATCCAATAGAATCTCTCATTATAGTTAATTTCTTCGTTTCTCCTATGCACGGGTGTCGCTGTGAAATTAAATGCGATAAATTAATTCTTTAATCAAAAGTAAATAAAAGCAAAAAATATATTTTACTTATCATTTCTTTTAATTGGCATTTTCATGGTAATTGTATATTTATTATTTTTTGCAAATACTTTCACACATTACCTTTCAATGTGATATTAACACTCTGCAGACCGACTCTAACTCCGACATCGGCGAATATCTTCTCTCGCGAAAAGGCACGGTACGGACTAGAAATAGAGGCAGAAGCGACATGCCAACTCGTGCCAAAGTTTGTGACTAGATTAAATTAAATTAAATTAAAATTAAATTAATTTAGATTAAATTAATTTAAATTAAATCAATATGCAGTATAATTAGTTAAACATACGCTAAAAGGGTTAATGATTTAACTGTTATTGATAAGTAATAAATAAAAAGGTAATTTAACGCTCGCGATTATCGTTTCCGTTTAGAACCGACTAATTATATAAAAAGACACGGATTTATACATGAATGACGCGCGTTAATCAAATTATGCTGCCGCAATGAGGAAATTATTTTAAATTATTTTAGAGGGAAATTCTTTCGGGTGAAGTGAAATTATTTATCTCTGATATTAAATTATGCAATTATCTCACAACAGGAAAAACGATGGCAGAGTTTTTGCATGATTCAGGGGCTTTTACTCTCAGTGATTTTATATTTTGATTTAAGCGATTCTCTTTATCGCCGTAACGATAATACTGTCGAATCCCGTTTTTGTTTACGCTTACGGGGTTTGGCAAATACGTCGTTAGAAATGAACTGTCAACATAATGCTGAATATTTTATTTGCATTTTTTTGACAAAATTTTATGATTAATCATTTGATAATGCTTAATATTTCTTTTGGAAATTTTCACCGTATGATGATGATGTATCACTTAATTACTCTTTCTCATAGTGTCGCACATCTCGACACGTGTTTTCATTTAGTAGTTTAATCACGCGTTTAAAGCAATTTGAGAAATCCGATCATTTTCATTACGACACATTCCAATATATTATGACATTAGAATATAAATATCTATATAATTACATAACGTTAATTAAGTTCTAGATTTTTAGATATTTTTGTATATCAGTAAAATGTATTTATGCACTATTGCATAGAGCCGATCATTTTAACCGACTAAAGCTTAACCATGTTTTAACTATGCATTTAGTTACGAAATTAGAAAATTAACTTAAGGCTAAAGTGTAAATTAATTTGATTTAACTCTAACGTTAACATTAGTTTTGAAATTTCTGCTAAATTATAGTTATCGAATAATTTATTATAAATGAAACGATTCTTCAAGTGTTTGTCGCTATAACAGTAAAATAAAATATTCTTTATTAGAGATAAGAATTGTTTTTTAAAAAATTAGAGGATTTAAAGTGAATACTTTTAATCTAAGGTTAATGCTAAATCCTTAGATAATGTTTTTTTTAATTCACAGACTTAAGGATTATAGAAAATTTTAACCTTTAACCTTATTGATTAACACTATCATATATAAGAAAGTGGTACTTTAAATGCGTTGTAAAAACCGGAATTCTCTACAACAGAAACGGGAATCGACAGTATTGAAACTCATTAGTGCAGAGCCTCTCAGCATTCAGATTGCCCTAACAGTGTTCCGCGGGTTATGGTCCAATGATAACCGAACGATTTTATTTGATTCATTTATGAATTGAAATTTGTATTATGTTTTCGTTAAAAAATTTGTTTTTTACGGCAGTGGAATTTGTTACACCTTTTGAGTGATTAACATATTACTAATAAACGAGAAATAAATTACAAAACAAATACGACACTCCTTAGAGTTAGCGTGAGATGTTCAATTGGGATTGCCATTGGAAAGTATATATAAAAATTATAAATTATATACACTTATATATACATTTAATAATAAAGGTTCTGTCAAAATTAAACCGAATTAAAACGCTATAAATTTTGTATGCTCTAATTTTCGGCTCACGAAAGTGTTAGTAAAGAAAGTGTTAGTAAAAAATGTGCAATTTATTTGTTTAACTTACTTAATATGACGGCACCCACAAAGAGGCTTATAGTGACACTGATGAAAGTTGACAAACGCTAGAAAAATAATGTTAATCCATTAATTACTTGTGTATTTTTACATTAAAAGATACGCAAATGAATAAGCAGAATACATGTATCATAACCTTCAAACTTTCGCCTTAATGCGTGTTAATGTTGCGTTCCCCAATGATGAATATTTGCATTAATACCGAAGGATAAAAAATGCCTCACATATTATTATGCTTAATTTTTCCATACTTATTATTGAAGTGCAAAATCTCAATGATAAAACCTTCGATTTATGCGAATCGCAATTTCCTTGTGTTAACATTAATCGGGATTTCCATGCAAATGTATCTCTTATAAATCGGCTAAACTAACGTTAAAACGAGTTAAAGAGTTAATAATGAAAGTAACGATTTTTCTTATCATATGATTCTATTATTAAGAGAGTTCTCTCAATAGAAAAGCTCCTAACATTGGGTCAAGGGCCGTACTGAAGGTACTGAAGGGCCGTATTGAAGGTACTGAAGGGCCGTATCGAAGGGCCATACCAATACCAATTTACAAGAACATATCCATGTTTGTCTTTCTACGATTGCCTTTTCTAGCGTCTCACTTCCGCTACCCTTAGTCCTTGTCAAAGTCCTTGCCCTAAGTCAAGTCATTCCAATGAAAAACTTGTATTTCAAAGTTATTTAAAAAGAATTTACAATGGAATTGCTAAGAAATTCCATTTGAATTGTTGAAAAATTGTCTGACTCATGTCCACAAATGATGGACATTCAATTTTCAGGGATAACATTCAATGGTTGAATGTTTTTTGTGTTATTTATTCAGTTTATTGAACAAATAAATTAAAGGTTTTTGAATCAATAATCTAAAAGTTAAATAAAATTTGTGTTTAAAGATTAATGCAAAAATGATTGGAATTGATGGTGATCACCATGATCAAATGGCGTTCTCATTACATATTTGAAAGATTATCGAATGCGACAAAAAACAATATATAAATATTAATAAATAAATATTTCTTTTCCTATCATTAGGGAAAATACGCAAAAATTATGCAAAAATATGTAAATCCAATTTAATAAATATCTAACATTGAATCAGAATTGAATTAACACGCATTACATGCCAATTTCTACTAATATTTGTGTAATTTTTTTGAAACTATTCAATGGTCAGAAATGATTAAATCACATTTAAATTGAAAATAAAATTGAAAATAAAATCCTAATTAATAAAAGCGGACACCTCTTAGCGATGTTATAATAGTTGTAATAAATATTGTAATAAATATTCAGATCAGAGCCAAATTGTCGATCATTTAAATGATTTAGTGGCGTATCGTGTTTTTTAGTCTTTTTATTTATATTTAAACGTGTCTTTATCAATAATTTATGACATAGAATTTTACTAAAATTTAAATATGCAAATTTTACGCTCAGTGATATTTAATTAAAAAATATCCCTAATAAAGTGTTTTTGATTATTGTAAAGATTGCATTTGCGACATATACTAGAATTTAATGTACTTTAGTATTGTAATACTATCGATATGATTATTAAAAAAATTTTATTTACTATTTTTTAACTTTCATTTTGACACTGTCATAGGGTAGTATTCATTAACGTGAATTATACATGTAAAATTCATTATCGGCAATTCATGCAACATTCACGTGAATGTTTTTTTGATTTCTCAATAATATTGATTATTTCCTATTAATATGGCGATAGAATTTATTTAAAAATCTAGTTTTATCTCTGTCAAGTAAAATATCAATTTAATTAAAGTTAACTATAATTAAGTAGATAATATAATTAATGAAAATTTATTGCATAAATTTGTAAATTGTGATTAAAGAATAAAAATATTCTTCTCAATCGATATGTTATTCGGAGATTTTGCATAATTACAAGACACTAATACAAATAATTAGGCTGTCATGAGGTTCTGTTTAATGTCGTTTTATTACAATTTTTATTAATATTGCGGTTATATAATTATATTAGTAAAATCTGATTCCGCTTATTTAATGATTTTATAATCAAAACAAATAAAATTAAACTAAAATAGTCAAACATACGATAAAATAAACTGAAAGACACAACAATATTAAATTATATTAAACTTATTTTTTTAATATAAAAAATATATTAAAAACTTTTTCCCTCATTTAAATTAATTTTTATTTATCACGCGAGCTATGGCCTCATACCTCTTTTCTAATTCCCGGAAGAATGATGAGAAAAGCGACAAATAATGTACTGAAAGTGATATACAGAAAAATATTAAGAACATCTTCAACTGCGGGTGTCCGGTTGATGCTCGAGTATAATATTGGCCCACCATTGTCCCGAAACGCATCGAACCATACAGTGTCAGATGTCATTGTATCACTTATTGAATATTTAGTATACTAAATAAGGCAGTTGCAGTTCGGGCAGTAACTGTAGTATGTGAATCATGGGGCTTTGCCTCTTACGGGCACAAATGTAGTACCACTTCTTAGTTACTTATACAAAACTAAAACTTTAACATTAAAAGACGTATAATGGTACTTCAAGATTCTGGAACTAAACGATAATGCGCATGTCCGTAACACTATCTGAAGGTGTACCAAAGTAATGGTTAAATTCAATTCTTCCACAAATTGTTTGTTTTACGAGTGACGGAAAACCGATCAAATAACACAACCGTCGCCACCTTAAGGAGTCACTGCAATATTTAGATAACGGTTAATTATTTCGTAGTAAATTATAAGTAATCATAGAATTGTTTAAAGGATATTCTTCGGTCGTACTATGAGATCACTTCACTCATTCATTATCAAAAAAGTAATTTAAAAACTTTAAAATGATTAATTTAAAGTCATAATAATTGAATCACTTATGAAAAATTAATCGTCATTTATTATAGATTCTGTCATTAGTCAATATGTATATATATATTCAAGCATTATGTTGTGTGACACAATAATGTTCAGAATTATCATAAACTTTTTTATAAATATTTGTTTATGTAAAACATGTTCAATTTTTTAAAAAATAATCTTAAACTGTTATTTCAGAATTTCTAAAATTTTTGTGATTCAACGTTTAAACTTTTGTAATAATTCATAAAAATGCAATTTTTTAAAGGTTTTTACAAAATTTTGAGGTGTATTGTGTCAGTCGCCGGATAAACATTGATATGTGTGAATGTATTTCTTTTTCTTTCATATTTAATTTCTGTGTCTAAATTTTTTCAATTTTCAGGTAATGAATTTAAGTGAAAATTTTAAAATATTTATAATGCAACAATAGTTTCTCTTATCCCCCCATACCTGTCGCCGGCTGAATAAATGAATTTACTACCATCACCCTATTAATTATGCCCATTGTTGCATCAGTTATATTGATTTTGTGATTCTGTTTTTATGAGTTTCGAGACTTTTATTGATTTTGGTGATGCTATAGATTATTGAATCAAAACTCTTGATATTTAATTGTTATGTGTAATGGTAATATGTATTGTTGCACATGACACATTATAAATAGCATTAGTGAGTTATTGTGGAATGTCTCTGCCTCAATAAGCAACAATATATAAATTGCTTTAATAATGAGAAATTCAATTGGTGTTTCATCGTGTATTCCCAAAATGTCGAAACTCAAAATGTCGAAATAGCATAATCTCGATAATAATTAAGAATAGAGGAGTTCACACTAATTAATTTCTAAAGATATTTTCTAATACGTGTATATACGTATATATACGTATATATACGCATATACACATGCATATACGCATGCATGTGTCATATACGTGTTTACATTCAACTAAATGAATTTCCACCATGAATATCATCGAATCAAAAGATATAATGATTTAAATATAATTTGAAAATATTTAAATCATTAAAATATTTTAAGAAAAAATGAAATTACCGGTGATATGAAAGAATTAACATAAAATTGATGCATATTCTTGTGTCTAAAGATTTTCTTTGTAAAATTAGTTTAAGTATTAGTTTAGCTGTTTTATTATAATACCTCAAAGGGACACTTTGACGACTAATTTTTATTCTGCGAACTTGCTTTATTCTGTGAACTTGCTTTATTCTGCGAACTTGCTTTATTTTATTTTATTTTATTTTATTTTATAGTGTTTTCGAGATTTTGCTATTTCAAATTTATACATTTTCGAGATTTTGGTACTAAATCGTGTTTTTATTATATGCTAAAATTTGTATATAAATCTCTTTCATAAACGATATTTAAATTCAAGGATTTAACTTTCCAAAACGTTTTATTAAAATTTTATAAGCATTATGGTTGAACAAAGACCATAATGCTTATAAAATTATACCATACATTTAACATGTACCATACATTTAACCTAAAAATTTCTATTCTAAAACAAAAGATATTGAAATAGTATTTATGAAATTTTATAGATTTTTATAAATCTTTAACAAATCTAAAATAATACTCTAATAAAAGTCTTAAGACAATGTCAATATATCAGTATAGTATCATCGCAAAGAACTTATTCAATTGAAGGATCATCGGATAATGCGATTATATAAATGTATTGTTTATACAAAGAACTAATAATAAATAAATAAAAAGGGTTTATTATAACTCTCAATTTAACTATGGCAGTGTGTGAATATCCCCATTGAATTCCATTGAATCCCATTGAATCATCACATAGATCTTGATTTTTCGACTTAAAATAGATTTATAAACCTGTTCCTGTTATTTGTAGGAACCGCTGAAATATATTAATTAATTGTGAAAAAACATAATGTAATGAAATATATTTTTTTAGATATGAAAAGAGAAACTTTTTTGTATCACAAGAAAATGTTATTCAAGTAACAAAGAAAAGAAAAAGTGTATTTCCGTAGTGTCACTGAAGGTATATATATCTTTGGGGTATTCAATAGTATGGTCTTCTCAAGGAAAGTGACCTCAATTCATATTAAAATAACCATTGGATTTAACCATTAATGGTGAATCCTATCGGAGGAATTTACAACAATTTAACGACACTAAATTATAATATGAGATATTTGAATATATGACGCGATGTTATATAATTCATGATAATTCATGATAATTCATGATTATAATATGCGTAATGATTATTAAGATATTTTAGTTTAACAATCGAATGAAGTAATGCATTATTATTCTTTATTCATATTAATTACTTGACTTATCACGATAGGGATACTCTTATGCATAATCGTTATTATGGGGTTTCCCAATTCTGCAATTTCATCTCTCTCATCAGTAATTATCTATTTATTAAAATTATCACGCGAAGAATTATAATTAATTAAACTAAATAATTACTTCTGAATTTATATTTTATAATTTATAATTT
>LBFL01010693.1:3793-14825 GCA_000988845.1 Hypochthonius rufulus
CTAGAAAATTGAGAAAAAGTTAGGTCTGCACCTCCCCTTTGGCGATCACAGATGAATCTAATTATGCTTATAATGAACAAATCGTAAGTTCATTATGGAATTTGCTTTTAATTTTACTCAAAAATATGGTTTGAAAAATTGCGTCGCAATATGGTCACATTAGAGGAGTTTAGGTATAAATTGAACTTGAAATGTGCATTCAACTCATACGCTGCGTCCATTAGAATTAACATGCGTTCACATGATTATTTTGTATATCTATAAAATGATCAGTCATAAATCAATGATATTTGCACCATTGTTGTATATCAATATGATGCATCATTTGGTGCAACAATAAATATCCACGCGCGTGCATTGCAAATGATCAACAATATACGTTTCTTAGCTGTCCAATTAGAATACAGGAATGCCCTAAATAAAGTATCCCCATATTTACATCAAATGTGCTACTCTATAGAATCGCTATTTTTAAATTTTTATAAAATTAAATTATTAAATATAAATACAAAATTTCTTTTTTATTTTAAAGAATACTATTAAATGAATATATTGGCATAGAAATAATTAAATCAATACATGAGATACTATCTGTATTTAGTAATTTCATGTAAAAACGAATTTCAGTGCTTTGATTAGGGTTAAAATGTATTTATTGCGAATAAAATATTTTTAAAATCGCAAATTTACATTAAGACATAATAGATAATCTCAAATAAATCAAAATAGTAATATATTATGGAACAATAAAAGTAATATATTATATAAATGGGATTTTTAATTATTGATAATTTCCCGCGAATATTTAAAAATCTAGAAAATTTATGAGACAAACTTTTAATTAAAGTGATTTTCAATTGTTTATTTATATGATTGTAAAATTTAAGTTATGTTTTATAAAAATCTGAGCTATACGATAGCTTGTAGCTTGGATCCCATCAAAATGCGCACTAAGATTGAGTCACGAATAATATTTCAATTTAAAACCCTCTTTTAAATTCTATTTACTTATTGATTATGACGGATATTTATTTCGTATAATATAATTTATCATAAAATCGCCGTCACGTTTTAGCACTTAAACATCCAAAAACGACAAATTTTCACTTTAATCAAAATTTTAAACTATTTTATTATATTTGCAAAACACTCAAAATTCTTATAATTTAAAACCATTTATACCCTATAACATGGATATATGTCCCTCAACGGTCCTCAAAAAAGTGTTTTACGAGTTTATTATTGATAAATAAAGAATTGCCGATTTTTGTCGAAATCTTGACAGATTTAGAGTTGGCAACCCTAGTCAATAAATTGATTAATCATAAAGTTTCGGAACACTCTTGTTATGATGGAATTATGAATTTTGGGCGCGGATTTTAATTTTTACAATAATTGGTTATTCTGATATAGGATTTGAAACTTATAAATGAGTTTCTGTTCGTTCATTAATGAAGTGTCAAACACACTTCAACTCTGTACATGCTTTTTGCATATACTCACATATATTCACATGCATATTCCATAGTAATATATCGAAACTTTTAAAACATAATACTTTAACAAAATTATGATTATTCATTCGCCGTTATCATACATAAAAGTGCATCTCCTGTAAGTGGAGCATAATACGATTTACGCATATAACATGGTGATGAATATTTATTTAGAAACAAACGGCGAAACAATAAAAAGTTTATTATGAGCAGGAAATTAGAGAGGAAAAGAAAATTAAATGAGAGCACTCTGTGTGATGGTGTAGTGAGATGATACCATAGATGTACCATAGATGCACCATAGTTGCACCATAGATGATACCATAACAGAGACGCGACGAGAGAATCGAAAATACAGAACCCATAAAAAAGAAAAATTTCATAGAATGGGTGTACATTTTATTTGCTGCGATTTTGGACATCGCTAAGTGAAATGATCCCGGAGAATGTATCACCATTTTTATTTCTTTTAGTGGTGGCGATTAAGAGCCACAATTTTCTTTGTATGACCAATAATAATTCATACACTACAATGTACGGGAGCATTTCTCTTTTGTGGGAAATCAATTTTAATGGGGGATGATACGTATTTGTGAATGCAGAGAAATACTACTTTCTGTGGATTATCGTCATAATATTAAGTTAAGCTCCACTAAACATAATACAATGTATTATACAATGTATTGTCAGCGTTCAACAATTGTGTCTCTTTTTCTAGTGTTAGCAAAATTTTCTCATTTCATGCGTATATTCCATTAGACACGCAAAGGGTTGTATCGGGTTACATAATCGATTAAAAGTATACCATTCATTACCAACTAATTTCACAGTAATACTGTTATAAGTGTATTTATTTTATATTTGACTCTTCTCATTGTCAATAGTAACATAATAATCTCAATTCATTTAGAATTAAGATTATTATTTTTGTGTCAGCATATACTGTATAATTAATTACAATACTCTAATATCCGGTCTTTTAATTAATACAAATAATGTAATAATGTTTAACACGATTAATATTATATAAATTATTTAAAATTAAATGAGAGCATAAATTTTAAGTCTGCGATAAAAGCCCATCACCGCATAGAGACGGTACTCCCATTTCAAAGAGAAGATTTATTATCGTCGGCGCATAATTTTTCTTTTAAATTAAAATATTTTTCATATAAACTGCAGTGTTCCATCACTATGCAAATGGGATAATATATTCGGTTACTAAATATAACCCGTGATTATAATTATTACAAATAAACATGATGCTCATTTGCATTACATCTCTGCAATAGTGTTTACTTAAGGTTAAAATATTGGTCATTACCATAATGTATTATAATGTATTATTCTAATTCCCCAATTAAAATGCCAAATTTTTTGCTTATGCCATATGATGATGTAAAAAATTGAGTATCATTTACAATGACCATGACTATTGCTTTGATTATTTAAAATAAAATCACATTTAATTTGATATTTAATTAACAGATAAAGATGAGGATAAATAAAACAAAAATACTTTGAAACTTTATGTTAATTCTCATTTATTTAAAGCAATCATCGAAATTCAAAACGTCGAAACTCATAATTATTGCACATAATTTTCGAGTTTTGTAATTATTGCTTAACTCAAAATCTCAAAAAATAGAGAATAAAATTTTCAACAATTACATTGAAGTTTTTTAGAAGTTTATACTTAATTTTCATACAATTACATTGTCGTTTTTACTATAATTGTGACTATAATTAGTAGAAGGGAGCATTATTCTTCAAGGGAAATCTAGGTAGGGTTCAAGAGCTGTCCCCCTCCTTGAAAATTGCGAAAATGAAAATATTGCTTAGGAAAAATCTATAAAAAAAGTTCAAAGTTGACCCTCCCACGCCTAAAAAATCAGAAAAAATAGGTCTGACCTCCCAAGACTTGAAAAATTTCCGGACCTTCGCGTATACTGGTATTTTATAAGTCCACTTCGAGAACGACAAAGTTATTTGATATAAAAATTAATTAAAAAAACATTAATACAATTACGGAGAACTCCTCTATTCTTTATTTGTCGAGATTGTGAGTTTCGATATTTTGGGAAAACTCAAAAGAAACAATGTTAATAATGAAACGTCCGTTTTATGTATTGGAAACAGTGACAGTACAATATTTGCTTTTAGAATATCTCATGAGAGTTGTTTTTACGACCCTCATTAGCATCAATTGTACACTGAGCATAGGAGATAATAGTGACAAAGTGATTGCAATTGCAATAATCGCTGAGATTAGCTTAACCATTGGCTGAGTATGTCAGTGGTAACGTTCCCATATCCAAATCACTATCGCAAACCCCTCCAATACCTAAATGCCCATTATGCAGTACTTATTACCGACAATACCAATTGAATGGGAGTCGATTCCTTTATAAACGAGTATCAACTCTTAAGTGCAATTCACTGTCTATTAATGCCATTTAATGGACAAATCAAGAATAAGGAAATGGATTTTAGTCTTTGACTTTCAATTTTCTATTTGAAAAATACAGTTGTGGTTCATCCGTAAGAGTAACGAAACCCAATTTCGGAAGAATAATAACAAAGATTTAGTTTGGAAAAGTCTATAGATTAGCCCTAAATTAAGTATCCCTATATTTATATCAAATGTTAATATTGTTAATAATGTTAATATGGGGATACTTTATTTACGGCATCCCTGTATTTACATTAAATTTGTATCAGCGAATCAATTTATGACAAAACATTGAATTGTTTGCCCATTTCCAAATCGAAATATCGCAGTACAATGGTTTTGACAGTCCAATTCATTCGCAATCATTGTCAATCTCCTCCTTAAAATGCTATTTGTATTGAGGCGTTCATCTTTATCATTCTCTTAATGTGATGATAGAAAACATACCTTAAGAATTGGCTGAAATTGAAGGGGAATTTTTATATCATCGTATCACATATAATTTTACTTTAGTGTTCAATTTAATCGGTGGAAAGTTTCGGAAAGTGACTGATAGAGTATGAGTCATATAACTTATAAGTGATGAATGTTGAGATCGAAAATACTTAAAATCCTTTCCAAAAAGGAATGTGACATTTTCGTCACCATCAATCATTGGAGCGAATATTGAGATAAAAAAGAATGGAAATATATATATACATATATATATATATATAAATATATATATTTATGGAATGGAGAAATGAATGAAAGAATAGGAATAAATAAAATTGTTTCTGAGAATGAAATTCTCATAAATGTGTTAAGATCATGGTTCTTATAACATTATAATGAGACGATGAGAAAATCAATGGATTCACTTTCGGTTTTTTTGTATTCAAAAAATCTTTAAAATTATATATTTTTTTGCCTTTTTTGACGTCATACACTTTGGGGAATTATTCACATACCACTCTTTAGCACTTAAAAACACTACAATAATATATGGTATAATATATCAAATATTATAGTACTTTTTTATTTTTTATGTGGAAAATGAATTGATAGAGATCAATATATTTAGATTTAACTGATATAATATACTTTAAATGAATCGCGCATTACGATAAATTAATGTAGAAATGAATAAATGTCAAAATGGCAGATAATGATGCATTTAAATTTTGTTTTTATATGGTTTTTATCGAATTTTCCTTTTGGTTTTTTAATGGTTATATGATTCATGATTCAATATTTAAAAGATTAAGAATCATTTAAATTTTTAACGTGTGACAGGAAATCATTTATTTTTAAACCCGAAACAAATTTTTTCCGATGGTTTAAATTAATGCATTTTAATTTAGCTTTTATAAAATTATTAATTACTAATTAATAATTAACAATAGCAATCTAGTATTCTTATAATATAGTAATTTGAATAATATAAGTGCAACGAGCCTGTAGTATTATTTAAGGTCCGATGATATCTAGATCGATTAACGAACCTTTCTAGTGGACCCTTCTAGTGGATGTCTGAAGTCAAAAATTTGATTTCCCGGGGGCGTTTTTATACATTTTCTTTAGAAATTTTTCCTCTTTTGGTCAATTTTACTCGGGAATTTTTTCTATCAACCTATTTTTTTAGATCTCTTGGGTTGGTAAAAGACACCAAGACTCCCTTGTGAATAATGAATACAAATGTAATGAGCTGATTAAATTGTTTCGTTTTGAAATTTGTAAACTTTTAAACTTAAAATTCCTACAGTGAAAGAACGTGAATTTAATATTGTATTTGGGTTTTACTGCACCCATATTTGCATTTCAATATTCAATAGAAAGTTAAGAAAAGTTTGAGTCTCCATTGCTTTGCATAATCTTTAAAACACATCGATAAATGATGATTCTCAATGCTTAAGAATATAAATGATACGAATACAAAAGGCACCGTATAATGTTCTATTCTCTATTGAATTGTACGTATGTCATTTGATTTGCATTATTCCCTTCTCCGGAAGAGATGAAACATTTGGCGCATATAAAGTCAGTCACTGAACGCCGAAAGTGAAAGGTTCATATAAGTCTTTTAAAATAAAAAAAATTTCTCTCAACTGACGGTTAAAGGAGCATAGAGAATGTCACCACAGGCAGAAGTAATTTAATAATTGAGTTCAGAATTCAAATGCCTGCATTATGATTGATTAAAGCGACATTCTTTTGGTATCCTTAAACTTTGTAATTTAAATTATTGCGTTACAATTTACGATTAACATACATAGTAAGTGATACGATAATTTGACAATTGCGTGATAAATGAATTCAGATATATCTAAATGACTATCAATTGGTGGGGTTTTGAAATTTAAAGTCGAGAATAAAGTCCAAAATGAACAATGAAATGCACTCTTTCATTATAAATCAAATGGAATTTGAATGAAAGAATCAAAATAAAAAAGGAGTGCGGAAAAAGTCCTGACACAATGAAAGTGGAATGTAATATGTTCAAAAAAAGGAATGGGATTTTATATAATCTCTCAATTTTATTTAAATAAAATTTTATTTAAATACACACACTCCTGTTTATCGTACGCTTTATATTGATTTTTAAATGTATATCTATTGTTTCTTAAAGTGCTAATCCATTAGTTATACTTATATTTTATTGAATGTTGACGCTGAGTCTATTCATATTCATATGCATCATCAATAATTTCAATTGTTTTAAACAATAAATATTTAACATTATCTTTAAACATTAAACATTATCTCTTAAAGAGATATATCAAAACATGAATATTCGATTAAAGGATAAGAGTTTTTCAAGTAAAACATAAGTGATCGAAAGAAATAAATTAATAAAATCTTTTTATACATATTTCATGTGTTTTGATGAAAAATTATTGCAGAATATATTAGAGTCTATCACTTTGTCATTTGAGAACATTTCATTATATCCCTATAAAAATAACATAATCAGACACGCATTTATTGCCAAAATATATTCACGTGCAGACACCGTTGGAATATAAATAAACTGATAAATAATCTAAAATACAATTTGAACGTGTGCTGAACATTCATAGAATCACTTTTCATAGAAAATAAAAAAATTCTGAATAAACGGACTTTTTATAGAAAATTGAAATATATAAAAAAATATATAAACGATTCACAAAAAACCATATGAAAAAAAATTTCATTCGTTTTTCACTCTAGATATTCAACATTAAAGTAAATAATTATAAACATTTATTTTATTGAATGCAAAATCGATATGAAAATTAATGACTTTAAATAGAATAGCAAAAATTACAATAGAGATGATAATAATAATGTACTTTATTTAAAGAGAAATGCCAATTTAGTCGAAGACTATTCTTATATTGGGTTCTCTGAAATGTTGATACAGTGAACTCTCTAAAATTTCACACTCCATAATTTCACATTCTCTATAAATTCACACAAACTTCTGGTTCCAAAGATGAGACTAATGTATTTCAATGCAATAACATACTTCTATAAAATCACATATGACACGGTTACGTTCACCCATCATTGTATTATAATTTCACACAATGATTTTGCATATTCTATAAAATCATGTTTTGGTTCCAGAGATGGAAATAAAATATACCATTGAAAGGCAATTTTATAATTTGAAATTAATAATTTGAAATCACATGTGACATGTGTACATTGGCTCTGTCCAAATAAAAAAACTGTCACATTTATGAAATATTAACTAAAAATATGTGATTCCACAAAATCATCGCGAAAACACTTATTATTTACATGATTCTAATTGAAATATGATTTTATGGTATAAACGTCATAATAATTGAATTAAAAATTTCTCTATATTTTCACATTTTCTATAATTTCACACCGAATGTATGGTCCTGTTTGTGTGAAATTATAGAGAGTTCACTGTACTTATGATACTTTTGATGAAATAAAAATCACTCATAATTAAAATTAAAACCTTAAGAAAGATACAATAAAAATAATAATATATAACCAGGGAAAAGGTAAAAGTTTATACATTTTGACCGTTGCTATAGCAACAATTTATTTGAGAGGTGCCACAAAAATTATGTCCATATAGGGTTTAATGTTTACACTATAATGGAATGCCCGTTATCTGTATTAAAAATTTTCTATTTTCTGCTGTTGCTATAGAAACGATCGAAATGTGTAAAACTTTACCCTTCTCTGGATATAACCATTCCATGTTTAAGTTATGAATGAATTTTGTTTACAATTTTAAGACCCTACAAAATCTTGGAAATACATTTCTATGAAATTTGAATTTTGTAATATAGACTTTTGCAGGTGTTTGCGATCCGCGGGAAAAGACTTTCTATGAAAAGTCCTGTCATCCCATTTGCATATACATTTGCATATATGTATATTTTGTTATTTTGTTATTTACACGGTGATCTTTAAAATGATCGTTTAGAGATATAATTGAATATGTGTATTTTATACTAAAAATTGCGAAATTCATATGGCAATTTGAAGTAATGTCTTGTCATTTATCGAAAATTATGCTCTATTTGCTTAACATTTCATTATTGCATAATGGTTTTTTCGCATTAACAAAATTTTATAGTGTTATTTGCGAATTATGCATGTTTTATGAATTTATATGAGTTGTTAATGCGTTCATCATTGGGTAAGTGCTCTGTATTATGTTTATTGCCTCATTTTTACCATTTACCATTTACCATTTTTATTTGCGAGTATCACATAATTTATGATATGAGCAGCACTATAAAAATGCCGACATTTTTGATCCGCGGACCATTTTTTCATGTTACGCAACACCCATAGACATTAAATTTAATCTTTTTTATTTTTAATTTAACTAAAACTTTTTGATTTAATAAATATTCATTTAGATTCACATTATATCGTTATTGTATTTATACAGTGTGTTTCATACACTGTGTACTATCTATGGTCAATTACTAGCCTTTGATGGACCACAATGTTCGCGGTCTAAAAGCGTTGACATTTTATACGGTCATGAAATATTGATAATAATGGAATAATAATAGTATTTTATAATACCGAAAGCAAAAACCATAATAATGATTTAGAGACGCGATAGTGAATTGAAAAAAGGTATTTGAAAAGGGCTAAAGTGATAGAGAATGTGCCATTTCTTGATTCGGGTCTCAATAATGTCAAATAACGTTATAAATAAACTCCATTTTTATCTGATAATTTCTTATATAAACTTTCATTGGAAAGTTATCACCGTTGCAATTGAGATAAAAATATACTTTAAAGAGTCACTTTAACAGACGCTGCAAAATTTTCCGAATGAATGAGAGACTAAAAATGCCAAAAACTGATATAAAAAATTGATAAGGAATTTACAGATCAATAAATTCTTCATTAAAATCTAAAAATTGTCATTACACATGTGTGAACATCGAATTACGATTCTTTTAAAAATCATTAAACTTTCAAAAAATGTATTTTTTTTAAGGAAATATTCTTTTGACTCTTCCGTCGCCGTGAATTGAGATCAATTTTATTATTGTATTAAAGAGCTTTGAGTGTAGCATTTAAAAGGAACGAATTGATAATAACATTATGTCACACTCCGTTTATTTCAATTTTAGAGGATTCCCGTTATTGAATGCCCATGACATTGTTGAAAATTATGCATGAGAAATAAATTATAATGTGCATTATAGATGGGAATAGTTTAGGTGTAGTCGCAGTTAACTGCACAGCGGCTAAATTTAGGTTATCCATTAAATGCTCTTGCGGCTAATTTGCTGTTAACCCTAACCTAACCGGCTAAATCCTTAAATCAGCGGTTAACCGCAAAATTAATTTTTTAATCTTAATCAAAACTTAATACTTTAGAAAATTTTTTTAATCATTAATTCAAATAAAGTACATTATTAATTTATTAATTGCATAACATTGAAGTTTATTATAGTGGGAGAATGTTGTAGCCTATAAAAGTACCTTTTCAATAAAAATACCCTCACATTTACTAAATTCTATACACAAGAACATATAAGTATTAAAATATAAGTTTAAAAATTAGAATGTGACAATTAAGATATTCCCATAATGAATAAATCTCGTGCAATGTATTTCTATAATTTTTCTTTATATGAAAATGAATCAAAAAGTGTGTCCGGTATTCTAAAGATATTTGAATATATTGTATTTCTTATTATTTCTTAATTATTTATTGAAAATGAATTAAATAATTAAATTCATTCATAAAGTAATTGCGAATTATTATTATTTGAACATTTTAAATTAAAAATGTTGACAAATAATTGTTGTAAAATTTTAGATCAATTCAAATGAATATATATTTCTGATCATATTTCGGTTAAATTCCGGTTAACCGCTGTTAAGGATATGTGGTTAATTATCGGTTAACGATTAAGAAAATTTTAAAATTCCCATCTATAATATGCATATACCATTGAAGTTTATTTTAAATGTTTTTGGGTTACGCTATGAAAACGTGGAAAATATTCTAAATTCCAATAAATTACTCAATATAGAGTTTCCAGCTCAATATAGAGTTGCCAACTCAAATTCTGTCCCTATTACAGGGACTATTACGAACATTATCATAAAAAATCTGTAGAAAAATTGGGACATATGACATTAGTTCTCAATGTATACCCTGTATAATCTTTAATTCTCTTATCCTTTATTACCTTCAACAATACATTAACTTTTAATATTTTTATCGCATTATAGCATTATTTTTAAAAATTAAGTACAATAATATTTATAACTATAGATGCGGCGATTGTGTAAAATTCCTTTATGAATGTTCATAATCATTGACCATATCCAATAATTGTTGAAAATAACAAAACAAAATGTGACACAAATGACGCACATGACATAAATGAAAATTATATATATAAATTATATAATTAATATAATCTAATTATATAAAAACTTTTGCAAGACATACATAAAGGCATTTTACTTACTCGATACATCTATGTTCAGTATTCGCCAAGGGGGTCTGGGTAGGGTCTGACCCAACCCAATAAATTTCAAAATATCGGGACCCACTCGCGAAAATAGAAAAATTTCAGGACCCCCCACC
>LBFL01010697.1:0-16832 GCA_000988845.1 Hypochthonius rufulus
TGGATGATATTGAATCATCAATAAAAAGCGCAAATCCCAAAGTATCAATTATATTTAATTGTGTATCGACCATTCTCTTTGACAAATATCTCAATCGTCTTTTTATCCGTTTTTTGGAAACACTTCAATGATATGGGGTAATATCAACTGAAAACATTGAAAGTTGCTTTACCTAAACACGCTTTTCCCAGAATTTCGATATAAAAAATTCCATAAACAAAAATTCCATAAACAATAAAGAGATTTTATATATAACTTTACTATTATTATAATGAACTAAATCTGAATAATGAATTTTTAGAGTCAATTTATTACATCCGACGATCGTATCTGATACTTTTGGTAAAGTATGACATTTTCTTCATCATTTTTACCATAATATAGTATTTTCGAACATTTTGTGGCAAATAAAAAATGAAAATAATCATAGTAAAGTCATTAAATTGAGACCGATAATAGCATCATTTATTTTATTTATATAAAAATTTTCATAAAATAAATATCAAAAAATTGAAAATTTAATAATTTTTAAAAATCGAATATGAAAATCTTTTATCTTTATTTATGAAATCCGATGTTTTTCATTAACTTTATTAATTAAAAATACAAAAATAAAACATTAAAATCAATACTTATATTATATTTGTGAATCATAAATAATTAATTAATCCAAATTTTATGAGTAAAAATCTAAAATCATAAATAATTTATGAGACATGAATTATAACCTTTTATATTCATGGAGTGAATGAAAAAGTTAAAAACCCTATAAAAGTAAACATTGAAGCGAAAAGTGAGAGGTCAGTTCGTTTTGATCATCTCATGCAAGAAGCTAATGCAACACTCTTATATATTCACCCTAAAAAAGAGCAGTGAAAGCTAAAAGTGAAGTGAAAATTTTCCACTCGAAAAGTTTCAAATACGCATTTGAGATGCAACTGAAGGGATTTTTTATTTTTCAATGCTATTCCTATACAATAGAAGTGATGCTTTATCATGTTCGGCACAGCTCTGGTCGCGCATAAATATCACTAACGTTAACGCTGAGAATACATTATATAACTAAAGGGGATTCAATGTCCATATACAACAAAAAACTGCTGCAGTTTTGGTATGGATAAAGAAAGGTTATGTAATGTATGTAAAGGTAAAAGAAAAGAGTCACTATCAAATAGAGGAAAATGATAGCTAAAATTGAAAGAACTTAAGCAAACGTTGAACCGTCGAACCCCCCATTAAATTTAGCCCCAATACAATAGAGAACCGAGCATTTTGTTTGATTTCCGTGACTCGAGAGCATTCAGCTGAATGCATACGTTATTCCTATGATAAGCATATAAATTTAACTGTTCTCTCCCATCAGTGTATTGTCAAACATAAGGAAAATTACTTTGGTTGGCGTATACCAACTTAAAGTGAATGCATATTCATAATGTTAGTGAGGAAAACGGCTCATCCATAACTCACATCTTCATGAAAGGCATATGTGGCATCAGCTCTCCCAACAATAGGCTCTGCACTCCCAACAATACTCTCTGCACATTCGATGTGCAATGGAGATGATAACAGATCGATTCATTTGTATGAAAGATTAAAGCATTGAAATAGAAAATATAAGTAATATAAGTAATAAGAGGAAATATCTAACAAATAACATCATCATACTGAATCAATACGAATAAATTAACTTCGAAAGTAATTTCTGATACAAAAATACTCGTGTCTTATTATACTGTTCCTCTGTTCAATGAAAGTTAAGAGAAAAGAAAAGAAAAATTGTTTAACATAAGGGGCATGATGAGAAGAATCTCTTGAGACACTCATCATTAGGATCAGTACAGCCTCAATAACAGTTAGACAAACATTCATGTTTTTCTATTGTTGCAGAGCTGTATTTTCTATTGTTGCAGAACTGTATACATATTGTACTTGAAATAGATGAAGATTCGGATAAAAAATTATGGATGAGCATTGTAATGAAATTTGATAGGAGAATGAAGAAATTCATCAGGAATCATATCCTTAAAACAAATAAATTCTTAGAAAATATTTGCTTTACTTATTATTTATTGATTTTTTCATTAGTAAATTTATAAAAAATTATATGAGTAATCACTAAGACAAAAAGAAAAAGTAAAAGAGAAAAATAAAAATAAAAAAGAAAATAATTTTTTGATAAATTTGATATTCTCGATTCTCAATTCTTTAGGATAGAATCGGATTTCTAAAAGTTTAATGCCTTTAAATGGGATATATTATATTTGATGATTCTAAATGCTATTATCTTTTGACCGGCGATTCTCAAATGTCATTGATCCGCGGTTTTCTATTTATTTTCAAATTTTTGGGTCACTCCGATATATCCGATTCATGACGTGAATTCCCGATTATGGATTTATAAATTTTTACACATCTTTCTCATCGCTATTGTGTCACACATAAGTATGGTATTATACACCATACCAAAGAATTTCCTATGAAAATGTGAGACTCGCATTATCAGTTGAAAAAAATGAAAATAAATGAATAAAAACATTTGAAGCAAAAGTCTTATCGTGTATCATATTCGCATTGAATTAAATTGAATTAAAATCTCAATGGAAATTCACTGAAAATCAGTGTCAAAGAAATGGCATTCCAAAAGCAAAATTATCATTTGAATGTGAATAAATAATATGACGGCGCAAATAAATAAATAATTTATAAAAATGTTTGGTTCAATTGCAGAGTGTGGGGCCAATTGCATTAAAGATATTACATCATAGAATCATCTCAACATGATTGGGCTTTCGCGATACAATACACCGCAGAGAATAAAAAGTATACGTATTTTGGCATCCCTCGCATTAACTCACGGAGGGAATTCCGTGTCAGAATGGAATGAGATATGAGTAACTCACAGACTCACGCATCCACCATCCACTGTTATACTGTTACAGTGCCTCTCAGTTATTTTCGGATGATTTCTCACAGTAAATGAGAAGGTTCTTTAGGGTTCTCCTCTCCTCTGCCGCATGACTACGACAAAGTGCATCTCATGAGAGGAGGGAAAATATTTGCTTTAATAAGAGGGGGAAATATCGATATTATGGAAGTTGTGTTAAAGTTGAGTGCGTTTTTCGCTGACGTCCAAAACTAAAGATGAAACTCTCATATATATGAGTCTAAACGTATATATATATATATACGTTTAGACTCACGACTATTATCATATTGAAACGAAAATAACAAATAAGAAGCGCAATATGCTAATAGTGACATATTGAAGGGGGTTATGAAATAAGTCACTCCGAGAGGTGAACAAAACTATATGTTCAATATATATATGAATCCGTCACTTTATCTGAAACTCTCAGATAAAGTGAAACTTTTATAAAATGAAACTTTTCGTATTATCAGTCGCGTCTTTTCCCTTTACCTTTCGTTATTGTAGTTTTCCCCTGCAAATTTATATGCTCGAAACGCGAAAAATTGCGTCGAAATCCCTTATGAAATATTATGCCAAAAGGAGGTACTGAAAGAGAGTGATGAAAATTTAAAATTCAAAACGCACCGTATTTTTTGACAATTGTGATGCATATTCTAATTCTCACTCCTGATGTTACTGTACATGTCATTGGTATATTGACGATTTATCACACGAACATAAGATGCAAATCCCATTGTGATGAGATGTTTTGTAGAACTGTGAGAATAGAGCCACAAAATGTCATACCAAAATATATATATATACATGTATATATATTATCGCAGTCGTAAAGTCGCATCCAAACCAAAAATAACAGATAATGGCATATCCTTTCTATAAATGTGAATTTATAATGCTTTATTATTGCAACGCAATCATTCACAACGCGTTGTAATGAATAATAAAGTGTTGAATTATATTGCGTTAAATTTACAAAATTTAATAATTTATGTATTCATTTATGCGATAAAAAAAATACCATGTCATGTATAAATTTTATTATATTTTACGACAATGATAATTATTGATTATTATCAAAACAATAGAATCAATACCGACTGTAAATATTGACCTTTGGTCAATGACCGATTTAAAGGAAAACAAATGAATAATATATCTTAAGAATTTTCAGCTCTCAACGAAAAAGAAAATTTTTCAAAAGCACATTAATTATAGAAGAATGATAATACAATTTATATATAATTTATATATAATTTAAAATATGAAATTGAAAATTGAATTAATAAAAAGCATTTGCATGACGAACCCTCAAGTGTTATGCCATTCAATTTATAATGCATGTTTCATAATGATATCACATCCTTCAGAATTCTAAAATTTTCATTTAATTCAATTTAAAATGCCCTTTCAAAATGATGAAATACAATAATTGTAGCGCTTAAAATGAAAAAATTTTTTGTTTTAAACTATAAAATAAATTTTTCAAATTTATGTCTGAAGACATAAGGAATTTGTTTTATAAATCACAAATAAATGAGATAATTTTTTAGAAAATTCTATCCGAAAACAAAAAATATAAATCCATTTTTACTGACATTAGTAATAAATCATTAATGTAATAACAAAACATGACAATTAAAATGGCACTGAAAATGAATTTCATTGAAAGTAAAGGAATTGTCATTTAATTAACAATGAAATGGAATGTAAATGCCAATGGAATGAACAGAATGGAATTCCAATGGAACGGAGAGATTTGTTTATTGTGAAGTAATTTAATCACAATTCCCGAATCGGTAATCATTAATATTAAATGTAATTATTATTTCCACTTTATTATTAGATTAATTATCTATAAATAAATTATGCTCCAACTTTTTCATGGGAATTCAATTGCCAATATTCGGGATAACAAATCAAATTGTACAAAATTCAAGAGAAATCTAATGAATAAAGCGATGCTAATTTCCAATAATTAGATTCGAGTATATATATATATGTATGTGTGTGTATATATATGTATATATATATGTTAAGGTAGTATCATATGAAATTGCTTTTATGCACCAACAGAATCGACACGCACTCATACCGTATTAAATATTATATTATGCTATATTATGCTATGATAAAACTTTGAAAATATTCAGCAGTTCGTAATGTTAGTAATTCCAATTGCACATGAAAGTCATTGATGCAAAAACTCGGAATCCCCACAGCATCAATATCCAAAAGTAGAGACAATTTCGAGATCACTGTACTTATATACTATACAGTAATACGTCCTCACTGTGGCATTACACACGTTAATCTATATTCACCCCTCAATTTTGTTGCTTAGCATTGCATTTCACTGTAAGACTCTTTCTAATAATTAATTAGTGCATCAGACTGTACATGACCGAGAAAAAAAGCGTTGGCTTAGTAATGATGTACAAAAGGAAGAGCGGGAGAGAAGAGACTCATGGAGGAGACTCATGGAGGAGACTCATGGAGGAGACTCATGGAGGAAAGTGAGTGAAGGAAGTCCCAATAGAAACCTTATTATGGGATCACTATGAAAGGTAGAAAAGAATGAGAAGGGTTTTATAGATAACTTTGATGGATGGATTAGGGGTGAATCACAAAAAAGCCCTTTTCAAGAGGTTGGGCAATGATGTGTGCAATTAACTAAGTGAGGTTTTGCAATGATTAACATTCATTTAACAGGTCCCGGAAAAGTTTTTTAAATTGATTTGATGGATGATAAGAGATATGAAAAATTACCAAATGAATCATTGAGTTAGCGAAAAGAACAAAAAAGTCACTAATTATTAATTAGTAAAATTATAAAGCATGACATAACCTCCATTTTTATTAATGTTAATAAATAATAAATTGATATTAATGTGTTCAACTCACTCATTAAGGGGAGTTTAAAGAACATTTTTCTAGTTTAAGATGAAAAATTTTGCTTTTATTTCAATCCGCATCTATAAAATTTGCTGACGATAGAAACTCGTGGAATAAATCAAATTTAATGGGCTTTTTTATATGATTCGAAAATGAAAAGTCTTTGATTCTACCGATTTTTTTGAATTTTTTTTCAAATTTTTATAAATTTCATTTACATTTTAAAAGTGGGCGATTATTGAATTTGAATCCATTAAAAAGTATATATTTATTATTTTAATATTTCAAATTTAAAACATAATCAATAATATCTTAGATTAATAATCACAGTTATGACAATGAAAATTTATACTAAATTTTTAATTTTCTTAAAGATTTAAATTCAAATTCAAATTACTTTAAATCAAATTAATAAAATGTAGAAAATTTTGTAAATAAATTTTATTAATCAAATTTCCTATTAATTTAATAAAAGTTTTTGTGCATGTTTCAGATCATTAAAATCAGAAAAAATCAATTTTAATATTAATCATGAAACACTCGTCTTAAGAAAGAAGAAAAAATTGGATAATTTCATCTAAACTTTGTCATTCGTATGTTAACTCAACATTATTGCTTTAATAAAAAAGTTACCGCTTTTTTGGCCTTTTATATTATTACATTTTCGGCATTTCTTCTGTCATCGGATTAACCAAAGAGCAGAAATGAAAAAATAGGGATAGAAAAGGACACAGACACATCTCGTAAAAGCGTAATAATACATTCTTATCCTATGACTGGAGGCATAATGCGAAACTCCATCTTTTTTCTCTCTTATATATGATATTAGTCCCAATTGAGTTAAGGGCTTTTCTTTCTTATTATTTTTGCTGTGCTTTTTTACTTCACTGTCACTATCCTTTCCTTACAATTTATACCATTTTTCTAGAAAACACACGAATGTGTATGTGTATGTGTGTGTATGTTTCGCAAACGTAAGGAAAAAGGCAATTCTTATGGAAAAAGGCAATTCTTATGATTGAGGTGACAATTCTTTTCTCTGTTGGATTTGTTAAATCCTTACGGCAATAATACTACCGTATTACTGTGTATGTGATACGTGATGCTAAATCAATATGAAGCATATTGCGAAGTGAAAAGCACCGAATGACAAAGAATATGATTCAATATTTACTTTTCATATTTAACTCTCGCAGTGCAATCATATTTACTTTTAGTAAACGTTTATGAAATATTAGTATTAAAAAATGTGCAAAAATGTGAAAAAATGTTAATATAATTTTTAAATATTATTAAATACTCTATTATATTTGATTAAAGTTTATTTGATTTTTAAATTTTTATTCAATTAAAATATTGTCGCATAAAGTGTTACACTTTAATCATTTTCATTTCTTTATTATTGACTAAAATTTATTTATTATTTACATAATGAAAAGACGTGAATAATCGCATGAAATGTATTAATAAGCATTAGATTTTTATTTTTTTCGGTACAATGAACCTGATTCATGAGATGTGTACACAAAAAAGAGAGGAAAATGATAACGATTTTCCGTCAGATGAAGAATTTGGGTTTTATATATTACAAAGAAAAAGTTAAAATAAAGTTAATGCGTATGACAGATTTATTATAAATGCCATCAGTTAAATCAAAACGATAATGATGATGCTGAAATCATTTATCCGTATGTTCGATAAAACGTATCAAAACCCAAAGTATGTTCAATAAAACGTATCGAAACCCAAAATCTCTCTTTTCCATGCTCTGTTTGGTAAAGAAACAAAATATGCATTTTAATTCATCGATACTAAAATAATAGTTTTGTGTATTGATTTAAATGACAGAATATCATGTTTCTAATAACAAACAAAAAGTTCAGATCGAAAGTATCAAATGAAAGGTGTAACTAAACAAATGTCACAAAAGGAAATAATAAAGGGATGATTAGGGTTGTGTATGACAATATACACAAAAACCTCATTAAATCGAGTCATTTATATCATTGATTACTTTAATAATTAGCATAATAATTGAGAAAAAAGTTATATATTTTTTCAATATCAAGAAACATCTAAAACCTGAAAACTCTTAACCATGACAAATGCGGTAATCGAAATGAATGATGTGGGAGAGGTTTTTGTGTATTGCAAAATCTAAAAGAACGGTCGACTGAAGCATTAATACAACCGTAGGAGAGGAAAACATTCATTTGTCAAGTGAATTATCATCATTTTGGAAACCCCAAATAACTGACGCCATTACTAATATATTACAACTCGTGTTGTGTTTCTCATGCGACTACTGTTAAACTCATACTGAAGATTACAGAGTAAAAGAGAGGGGCGAAGGGAACTCTGATGCACTTCCCTATGATATTGGTCCGTAGACACACGTTAGTTATATTTGTGTAGAGTTTTGTGGGTTGATTCGATGAAAATAACGCACATTATTAGAGGGAACTCAGCGGTGGCAAATAAATAATAGTAGATTCGGTTGTGCATTAAACCACCTCTAAAATAAGCCCGTCTAATCTTAGAAAAAGTCCCCCAAAACCCGTGAAATATACATTTCCCGAAGACAAAATCGATTGAAACAGGTAATGCTACTGTAGAGGTTCGCAGAGGAAGAAAAATATTATAAATGATGCACAATTACTTATAAGTTAGTCTTATGACACACGCGAATCATTTTTTATAACAGAAGCAATTATAAATATCAAATCATGATTCATGAGAGCACTTATATATTATAATAAATATGGGTCTGTTAGTGTGTGCGGTGATAAAATGCCTGATACTATGTGTGGCGCCTTTCATAGTGATTATTCTTATTTTTATTATCATTATTAAATATGAAATTGCATCGGTTCTCATTGAATTGACTCTTTTTCTCATCAAAATCCTAAAGGATCGTCACGCAAAAAGCTTTACATAATGAGCAGAAAACTTTGTTAAATGATGATTTTTTCCTTTTTTCTCTTTAATGTCTTTTTAATCACATTGAAGGTCTATACGAAATCCCTGTTCATCCTCATTGTACAGGGTGATTGAATAATGCAGGAAGTATCTGATGCATTATACTAAAAAGCAGATGCGTTCAATTTTATTATGAGTGCGGCTGTATATTGTCATTCTCTGTTTTAATTGAGCAAATCCCATTACAATGCATTGAATATGCTTTATAAACACATTTATGTTTTAAAAAATTAAAACTTTTCTGCCCCTTAAAAGATACTTTTTTACATGATTTTGGATTAACCATGCTGTAGTGTGATACTCTGAGGATCAACTTAAATGTAACGGCGGAAATGATTCGATATTAAGAAAGTGATAGCACATGATATTAGATGATGTCACTATGATGTGTTTAAAAGGCTATCATAATAAGTGAAGCGAATATCATGGAAGAGACAGAACGACACTAAGAGATGAGGGAACATCACTTTTTTGAGTTGTGTCATGTATTGGAGTGTATTATGAACCGAGTCGCAAGTTGTTGATGCGGATGATGTTTAATAGAACTTTGTGTATAGATATGCGATCAGAAACAGTGATAAAATATGAAATTACAGATCAGGACACAGATAAACATATGAAATAAATTCCAATGGGCATATGTCCAAAAAGGCAATTGCAAATATGTAAAATATTCATTTTTTTAGAGCACTATTATTTTATATTTTTATTATTAATTATTATTTAAGGATTTTAAGTTTAATATTAACATTTAAAATTTAAGATTTTATTGAAAAATCAATGATTAGCAATAATAATAATAATAATAATAATTATTATTATTATTCTAACATAGAGAGGTCAAAATAAGCCTAAAGTCTTTATCCTGAAAGTACTTTAATGTACGTCTATTATAGTAGAATATTATTAAATTCAACGTAAGTATATACGTTGTATCAGTCTAATTTAGTTACGCTCCGAAAGATATGTCGAGATAATGCATAAATTGAATTAAGGATTGAATGACCAACACATTGTTGTACCGCACATTGTTGTACTGCACACTATACGCTTCAACTCCGGACAATATACCAGATAAAGGAGATTAACTAATATGTACGTAAATAATAATTGTATGCATCAGAATGTTTCTCTAATAATCATTTTTATTAATAAAATGGGATGCGGTGGAAACTGATACAATGAAATGCCGTACGCTCTAATAAATTTATTTTCATTTTCTCATAGTCTAATCTCTCGCGTGTAAAACAAAAGAAAAATTCGGTGCAATTTTTTGGGAGCTCCGCTTATCTCATTTGAAAAAACGACTCCACGCATATGTATACATATACATACGTATACATATACATACTGTACGTATATGGTGCAGAAATGAAATTATATAAATGAAGAGAGTGCCTTTTGAGTGAATCGATAAAACACTATATTATGCTGAATAAGAAATGAAAAATGTTAGAATTTATTAAAATATGAATAGAAATATAATCATATACATGAGAGTGGAAAATATTAGACATTATATAAGCGCTGAATTTTACATTTGGAAAAAATGTAAACAAAAATGGTATAAAAAACTCATATCTAAAGTTTTCTCATTCATATCGATCCCATGGGTTTATAGCATTTTGTTGGTCATCGCTGCAATTTTCTTTAATTGATACTTTCCCAAAACACTCAAATATATGAAAGCAGTGAAATATAGAAAAATATACGAAATATACGACTGCAGAAATGGTAGAAATGGTATTTACATGAATGTTAAAACTTTCACGACCGCCTCATTTAAGCGATTGCGGCTCATTTATGGCACTGATGGCAGTTCATGAGGAAAATGTTGTGATGATAGTACCACTTTATGGGCAAATTGTGGTGCATTTCAAATAGTTTATATACGGTCATCATCGACGAGAGATTTTATATAATAAAAACTTTAAATTTTCTCAGCTCTGCACTCAGTCCTTATATGATTACTTTGAGTATGATAAAGTGGTATATACAAAATGAGTGTATTCATAACTGAGGTCATTGCACCACTAAAAATCATAATAAAAGTTTAGCAACAAAAATACCAGAGGTGTGAGGGATATAAAAGAGCATCTGTTAGAGAAGAATATAAAAAAAAGTGAGAAAAACGAGTGTTTATTACAACAATGGTCACTTTTTGAATGGTTTTATATGAATAACTTTTATACATTCTCACATTTGTATATACTTTTTTAATGTGAAATATTATAAATGACACACAAATCGCGATTATGATGGAAATGCGTTGAATTTATGATGAGCGAATAAAGTCATGACAAAATAAGATATTCGGCGATATCAGTAATATATAATGTTTTTTATATTTTTTGAGTAAAACCAAAACATAGCTCTTCTCCATCCATTATACTCCATTATACAACAATGCCAACTGCAAATTCAAAAGCTATAAATCTAAAGCGAACACGGATTTGTCACTAAAAGAGAAAAATGAACTAAGATTGAGTAAAGTAATGGCAGAGACTTTACAATTTCGATTTAAGATTGAACTTTCGGGTGAAGAAAAAAGAAATTAAAGTTACGACTAAACCATGTGAGAGAATGGCATTCAGCGGTGGCAAATTCTAAGAGATCAGTTTCCGCTTCAGTGATGATCATGTCATTGATGTCGTTGACGATGATACAGTAAAAAGTCTCTATATAACGATGATACAGTTAAAAGTCTCTAAATAACGATGATACAGTTAAAAGTCTCTAAATTATGAGATAACACCACTTTCATTCCTTTATCTTAGGGATACTGAACCGTTCCCAAATGGTTTAGATTGATACATGTTTATGGGAGTTAAATAAAGATGAAACTGTTAAATTTAGATAAAACTAATGCTTTGTTTTCGTGAGTCATTATATTAGTCTAATGTAATTACATTTATTATAATTAAGAAATCATAATAATATAATTACACTGTTTTCAGGTCTCTCCACTATTTCCACATGAAATACCAATGGCATCAGTACATGTAATATGTACATATTACAATTATTATGTGTATATTATTTATATATTGGACAGTCCCATGAAAATATCCTCTGTAATTTCCTGTATATTTCTTATATAACATCCATAGTAACGAACTTCCATTGCCTTAGAACCTAAAGTATCAATAAAAGTTATTGACTTTACTATAAAGAGGTTTTACTGTAATAAATCAGTCGCGTCAAGAAAATTTTCAATGTTTGTAAACCTTCGGTCACAACAATAAATTTAATTAAAATTTTTGAAATATTAATATACATTTTTGCATAAACTCTAATGATGCTTTAAATTATGTGTTATATAAATAACTAACCCTTCGCAGGCCTGTATTTAACAAATGCCACTGACATACCACAATGATAATTTATTTAAAAATTTTTCATCAAATCTATACAATAATAAAGCTATAATGTGATTTCATATAATTTATCACATAATACTTTCGATAACGTTAACTCAGTGTTGAACCGATATTTAACAATCTTTTGATTCACTAAATCAACTTAAAGAATAAAGTAAAAGCATTATTCTTTATATATATTATATAAAAAACTCAACATTTACAATACAATATCTTAGAAGTGGCTTTAGGTATGGCTGTGTATGGCTATGTATGGCTATGGCAGGAATATTTTTTATATTACACAATGATTAATGTTCGTGGAAAAAGAGACCATCGCCCATCATGACCCATACCATTATTTACTGGTGAAAGAGTAACCATATATATATAAAGTCAACTTTTTTCTATTAAAATATATAAAATACAGAGTATACAATACATTGAAGTAAAATTTGGATACGACTGACATTATGCTGTAACGGAAATTCTATTGTTGCTCTAATGGTGGACTTTGAATAACATCAGAAAAGGAAATAATATGCGAATATACATTTATATACATATATATACACATATATATACATATATATATGTATATATATGTAATGCATGATGTAATATCTGTATAATCACAATTGAAATAATCATTACATAAACAGCATATCAATAGTTACATATATTGTTAGATGTATGAACGTACCGAAACTAATATTAGATTAATAAATAACTGTATTAACTTGGGTTTTACATGAGTTTTTATCTATCCTCAGGATCTTTCATAAGGATCAGATAAGACATGACTGCATACATTTATGTGAATGACATATTTTGAATTATTATAAAACGAATATTGATATATATGATATAAGAGTTCACCTCAAGACATTGTCCTTTCCTCTAATACTGATGTCCCATAATAAAATAGTTTTGTTACAATATCGTAATCATATAATAATAATATGTACAGCAATGATCGATCGATCCCAAAAAAGAAAGTCTCTCCCAAAGGTTTTAACAATGCCAATGCTTTCATTACTCTGATAAAACAATAGGGTATTCAGATATACGCATATATGTGTTATCTCAATGAAACTACTTTCATCATCAACAAAAGAATCCAATCATGAGAAGTAAACCGAACCCCGATCTTTGCAGAGACAACAGTTTCATAATGAATGGAAGTGAAAGGAAAAGAGAGTACAGTAAATCGGGTCGATAATCGGCTAAATTCAACTCTAACACAACGGCTAAATTAAACTAATTTAACAAAAGGTCAGTAATTGAGACTTTTTTGTATCAATTCCATTTTAGATGCAATTATTTTTCCGAATTTACCAATGGAATGTGATAAAATCTTCAGTCACACACCAAAGGTTCATTAGAGTTATAACATAGTATGTTATGGAACAAAAAAGAGAAAATATATAAAAACTCACGATTGTCTCGGGACACAGTTTCATGATTCATTAACTTAACTGGAAAAAGGGGAGAAATGAATATCGGAGTTTCCAAATTCAGCACATATTAATGATTAATACACTTTATTATATATGAATCAATTCATGCATATCCCACGAAAACGCAATTCACTCACAGATTGTCATTTAACCAAATGTGTCCGCTCAATGATACTGAGAGAGTCAATGGTCGGGGAATATAAATGTTCAATCGCTTCAATTGAATGGGAATTCACGCGATGAACACACACTTCAATTTCAATAAATTACATAAACGATTATGCAAAATAAAAATAGTGGTGACTTATTGTGTAACTGCTATTATGTAACTTATCATAAACCCTCAGCTCCGATATAGAGTGTCACTCTCCTCCCAAAATACCGCAAAATAATCACCACAAACGAATGGTCCTAAAAATGGGCATTTAATATGACTCATATCGATAGGAGTTCATTATAAATTGATATATCGAATCCATTGTATTGCATTATATACAATTATTATACTCATGGTAATATATATATATATTTTAGTAGCAAATTAATCATATGTCCTGTGTTTTTCTCCGTTTATAGATATCGTATCATCCGACTCTTTTTTTCTTATCTTATTACTGATATCGTATAACATAATTTTTCATTATATGCATTCGATATGCTCCATGAACAAAATAATTTATATTGAGATTGATTTGCCAAAAATATTTATGCCCGCATAATATACAGAGTAATAAAGAACATAAAACACCTGAAAGCAGCACATAAATGAGATTATGTAATTTTATTAGATAATTAAATAATAATATTATTTGATTTGTGAACGAAAGATGTTAGAAACAGTAATGAACATAATATAAGGTAAATAAAGACTGTTCCCTAAACAAATATCTCTGCAAAACGAAACTATTGTTGCGAAAGAATTATGTAAGAATTATCAAAACGAAACTATTGTTGCAAAAGAATTATGTAAAAATTATCAAATAATTAAATAAAAGAAATAAATTTCATTTCGTGTAAATTATAATTTTTTCAATTTATTTTAATTCACGCATAAAACTAATCATTAGAATTTATTAATCGTATGAATGATGCCGTTTGATAAATTCAAATTATTTTTATATTATCTTTTAATGTCATTTTTAAATCGGTAATGAAATATCATAATTCAAATTCTTTTATTTGCATTTAAAATAATGTTTTTTTATAATGGTAATAAATGATATAAATTATCAAATATGTGAGGATCATTCACTTTACAAAAAGTAGAACATTTACCTAAAGAAATCAATAGTTTTGAGAATAAATATGCCAATTTAAGGAGAAAAAAAAACAAATGGAATGGCATTAAATAGATTCGAAGGCTCTTATCACAATAAAGATTACGTCTCTTTAGTGATCCTCCGGTATATTTAGTGATCCTCCGGTATATTAGAAATAGAAAACGAATGACCTGAAATTGTCTATTTTTATTATACTCATTTAATTGACTATCATTTAGGTGATTGCCGTTTGCCGCATGTGAGAACACCTCAAAAGTCACACTATAAATGTCTATGATAAACCAATGCTATACTTTATTGATCAGTTTATCTTCTTTTACTGTGAGGATCATAATTTTAGATAACAATACCAATGCGAGAGATGTTAAGCAATAACGCATCCCACGGGTGTCAGGAAAAGGGAATTCTATTCGGGTCCGAAGAATCTTATAAACCTCATGGGGGTGGATGCACTTCTATTATTACATATCACTGCTTCCAGAAGACTATCATCACGATGCGGACGTGATACGGACCACAAATTACACTATTTATACCGTAGATTCCATTTCAAAGTAACCGTTCTAGTCAATTCATCTATGGATGCACCACCGCCATCCCATAGGATCTGATGGAAATTGCATCATAGCGGTGTATATTGAATTTTTGACTTCGCAGATAGGCATTCACATTAAACCTCCCTAAGGTAAACCCTCTTCTAAATCCAAAATTAGAATTATAATGATTTGATTAGTGAAATATGCAATTATCTTTTTAATCTTTAATGGGCATAAATTGAATGATTCATTAATATGCAATATCCGTGACCGTAGAACAGGAAATATGTTTGGTCATTGCTGATGCATAAAACCACAGTGATGTGATGTCCTTAATGGGGCTAAACTCAATACAGTTAAATGGTTTTGTAGCATCTGTTGGGTCCTCAATTCTTAATGCTCTTTCCTCTTTGTTCTGTAATTTTTTCTTTTTTCCACCGCATTTCTCCCACCAATATGTGTGATGCTTTTCTCCCGCCGATATGTGTGATGCTTTTCTCCTTTCCTAATTGCAAATCGATTCATGTAAACTCAACATTAACCCTCTCATTTCAGTTGCTTTATTCGATGTCACATTCCAATGTATATTATCACTTTCAGTTTTTCATTTCCCCGCGATACGTTTGATGTTAATCTATTTCCTAAATTTATAAACCCTAAAAGAGAACATATTTCATTTGATCATTAAATTTTTCTTATATACACATAAACCTCTCTAATATAAACTTTCTCTAACTTAATATCTACAACATAAATCAACTTCTCGACTCGAATAATGTAAAACTTTGATATTTCAATCTCTATAATGTAATAATCTCTTTAATGCAAACATAAGTTTTCAACTGCAAAATGTTTGCGATAAAGAGGTTCGTGTGTATTTTAATGCACTCTCTCTATTTTATAAATTAACATACCTCAAAGTGAACTGTTTCTATGAGAGAATATTTAAATTTCTGTAATGCATTTACAGGTTATTTATGCATTATCCATATAATGGATATTCTTTAGAATTTTTGTTCATTTAATAACTGTCTGTTTAAATAAGTACCAAAAGTGTACCGCAGTGATGCGAAATGTCATTTACAATCCAAACAAAATTTGTTGATATTATTACGGAACAAAAAAATATTGAGTTTATTGTACCCTCCGATTTGATTGTACCGTTGATTCACATAATCAATGATGTGTCATTAAGGGTCTGGTGTCACGCTATTGTCAGTTCACATTTCACATATCGAACCCCTCTATTGACATTTTGATATAAATTGAACCCTATGAATTGTATATAACTTTATATAACATTAAAAATAGACTCAATGAGAATACGAATTTGAGAAATCCATTGACGATAGTGTAACATTTTTGCAATTTTTTCGTGGATAGAGGTTAGAGGTTGA
>LBFL01010712.1:0-11381 GCA_000988845.1 Hypochthonius rufulus
ATATATAAACTTTTAATGTCTTTTACATAATTTAATTCGCTCAATTTACTGATATTAATTTAACATTATCCCGATACTGTTATATAAATATAAATCACTAAAATATATTAAGTTATAGTAATGTTCAGAATTAATTAAAATTATGCATATCTTTAGTAGAATTTAAATACTCAATTCTTTATCAAGTTTCATATACCGTAAAAAATTGAAAATCTAAATTTTATCATAAAGATATTTAAACAAAAAATTTTAAAACTGTAAAGTTTATCCGTTTATAGCTGTCCTTATATTAAGCAAAAATTTATTCTTATCTCTTATCTCTCCAATATAATTCTCTATTAATTATTATTATTTTTTAATTCATAAATGTGATAAGGATAAGGCTGTGGACAGCTATGAACGGATAAACTTTACACATTGCGTACAGTTTAATCATTGAACTTTACACTGTACACAGTCTGTCCAAAACTGTACACCTGGCAACACTACTCATAATCACTAACCTTTGTTTATTGCCATCTAAAGGTTATCCTCATGGTTCCTCGAATCAGAAACATCATTAAAGTTTTCATTTCGTTTAATTCGGCAATAATCTCCCATACCATTTCGATTTGGATTATCCCAGTATTGAGCCTGAAGATGCCCTTCTTTATCGCAATAATAACATCGACGTGTGCGACTTCACCGCAATGTAACACAATGCAATGCAAGTGTAGTGAAGCATTGCAGTGAAGCTTCTTAAAAGTAACTATGATTCTCCTTTAATGTGGGAACCCTTTATCATGTTATTATGTTATATGGATCTCCGATGTACCGAAATGGATGGTCGTGTCACGTGCCCGATTTAATTGAATTACTATTGTTACTGAAAGCGCTTCAAGTTATTGAATGAACTAAAAATATATTTACGTTAGAGAGGTTATTCATAATAGAGAAGGTTCACGATACAGGAGTTAATGTGTATACACATTTAACCATTTCTATATTTAAAAGCATCGCTTTTCAATGCGTGAGTTTTGCTTTTTATTCTGAAAGAATCACTTTTCAATCTTTTAATGTTATAATTATAATAAATGACATTTTATAGTTTTGTTGATTCTGTAGCTAAAAGCAACAGTTGTTACATTTCAGAACATAATTTCCTTGATAATCTAAGGTGACCGGCTCAATCAAATCAAAAGTCGAGATAACTTTTTTATAATCCGGGATATTTTAATTAAGATTTAAAAAAAATTATTACAAAATGCTTACTTTATCATCATTTTTAATACAATTATTAAAACTTGGCAAGGGGGTAGTGTTGGAGTTACCTTCGTAGGATTTTATCGACCGACCCTCCAAGACAATTTTGAAAAAGTTAACCAATGCTCCTAATTATTAAAAAAATGCAAATTAACACCCCTCAAAAATCTAAATTAAAATTACAAAAATTGGCCGGAGCTGGTAATTTATTTTTTTTAACACAATTTTATTACTATTCTTTGTTAAGGAAATGAAAATCATTATAATTAAAATTATTTTTATTTAGAAAGTCGGGATAAACAATAGTTTTTTTTAATAGTTTGGCCGGGACAAAATCTTCAAGTCTTTTCAATCCCGGTCAAACACGGTCATCTATTGATGAACGAACAATTATTAGAATCTATAAATATTGTTGAATTTATTAATTTTTCTATTACATTGTGTATGTGCTGTAAAGTTTGTAGTTTGTTTGTGACACACTGTATCTAAAATTTTACACATAAACATGAATTATCACAAATTTTAACAAATTTCAATAAACATAATTTATATAATTAGGGCTGCCGACTAAAACTGTCAAGACCTCGACTTATTTCTAAATTAAATTATATTTAATATAAATTTTAAAAAGTAAAATTTAAAAAATTTCACGCAATTGTCCCGCATTTTGTCCACTTTAACCGGAAACTAGTACAAGGATATCATGATCAGAATCCAAACACTTAATTTTAAAAGTTTCCATTCTATGAAAAGTCTATGGAGAATTAACATGGAATTTTACAAATTTAAAATAATCGCATTTTTGTAAATTTTGTTTTTTGTTTATTTTCAATTATGGTTATTGATTTCCGATAATTTGTATTTTATTAGTTAAATATTTGAGCATTTAATTTTATTACACGTCTATCATGTTTTAAAATTTTGAGAATTATTTTTTAATCAACATTTTAGCGATTTTAGCGATTTTACCTCTGGAACTTTAAAGACGGAGTTTTTGACTTCTGATGGTGATATCCGACAGTTCTTAAAATTTTTGGACCATATTTTATGATCATGTAATAGAATATTTATGCGGTGCTTATACCAAATTCCATTACAATGCACGCGTGCATTCATTGTTGAGCATGATTTTAATACACGGCAAATAAAACTTAAAAACTTTTAGTACACAAATTATGTTCATAACTCTTGTTAATGTTTCAAACTGGTTATGTGCGGAATCGTCTCTATTGATTACTTTTGCCCTAAATATTTTCTACAATTCACGAGTTTTTACGCATAATAGTTATAGCTTGACATTAGTTTTAAATAAATGATCAATAAAAATTCATATTCACTCATTATTCAATTTCAATTTATTCACCATTATTAATTTTTCACAACTTTTAACCAATAATTTCAAAACTATTATTTTCATCGTTAAAATTATTTGTAAAATTAATTTTGTGCCAAAATATGTAAATATTATAATTTCGAAACCATATAGAGTGCGCCGATCTCTATGAAACCAATTAAATTATTTCACTTTATTTCTATAATTTATAATTAATATTAATGTAGTACTAAACTTTTAAACACAATAAAAAATTTTTATGATTTACTTAAGTTTACATTTTTATAAAAATATTGCATTTTATAGTTTTAACGAAATAACATAAATACATTAAATCATGATTCATATGATATTTCAATAGATTATTACATAATAAATTGAATTTAAAATCTTATTTTATGAAAGTATAAACTTGAAAGTATAGTTAATTAATTAAATCTCAGTGATTTTAATATTATTTTTCTACCCCTAAAAAGTGAAATTATAATTTAAATAATGAGTGTAACATGATGCTTAATGCATTTTACCTATAAACAGCAATAGAATGTTCGATTTTTACTATAATAATCATAATATATAAATTTTAAAATTAATGTTAAAATTTTCGTGAATTATATTTTTTTGAAATTAATGATATGAGTAAACCTAAACGATCGATTTGTTTGTCATGGTAATGCGATGATTACAATACAAATACACGGTGTCGCTTTAATACTTAAAAATTACACATACTGCAATAAAATAGCACAATATGATGGCATATACTTTGATTAGTGTGGTTATCTTATTAATCACACTTTTCGTTATCATTATTACATAAAAAAGACTCAAAGTTGAAAAATATATTGCAATAATTAATGTGACCATACTTATGTGAGCATAAAATTAGCATCATAATAATTTGCTACTACATATAAGTATATGCATATGTATATATGTGCATATATATACATATATATACATATATACATATATGTATGTATGTGCATAACATACACATACTAAAATAATGCTATATAATGCGCTGTTTCAATGTAGAATGTGTAATTTTTAAAGGTTTTAAAATGGACACAGTGTATAGCGATGGTATTCATATCATATTAAAATTTAATTTTAATAGTGATTTCACAAAACCACTATTAAAGTATCAGTTATTATTTCGTACGTAGAAATAGGAAATTATTGTAATATTAAATTAATGGAGTCACAACAATTGGAAACAGAAAATGTCAGTTCATTTTATTATAAATCTAAATTATTATGGAGTTACGAATTCGGGAAGAAAATGTTTTATTATTCATTTGTTGCGATATTATCGGCTGAAGAATATGCGTTACGTAAGAAAATGTCAAAAAAAAGAATTATCTGTGCATTTATTTTGTGGATATTAATCATGTGAATGGGATTCCGATCGACTATATTGGCATTGATTATTGATCGTCCCGACAATGGGTGGTATTGGCTTAAGTTTGGAGATCCGTTACAATATGCATTACCGAAACATGTTTATTCGCGTGTCAAAATACAGGTAATCAGATACGCTTACATTTATATTGGAATCGTATGCTATTGCATCGGATGCGCAAGGATCGCATTCTTTAAACTCGAAAAAGAGTATCGTTTGGGAATTATCGATTTATGGGAATGGATTGTGACGACAGAAGAAGAAAATTGTGGTATGAGTGAAGTTAACATTAAAAAATTTTCTCTTCGAACATATTTCATGTGTAAATATTTGGTTCCATTTCTGATAATTGGTTTTTTAATTGTTTGCACTATTCTTGGATTTATTGTCATGGCACTTGCATTTATGGGTGAAGCATCGTTCTATGAAATGGTTACATTGATATTATGGCTACTTATCATGCTCGTTACTATCATATCATAGCATATAATAGCACTCTCTCCGATGGCATGTCATGGATGCGTCATGTATTATAGTACTGTGACTTCTCTTAAATATCGATTCGAAATGATCAATTATAAACTCAATAATGAAATTATTAACCGGACAATCTTCAATGATGATCAAATAATGAAAATTATCAATGATCACATCATATTATCGAAAGTCACAGTTGAGATTAATAAATCGTTTAGTATTATGTTAGGATTATGGTATTTCAGTTCGAGTGTGGCAATTAATTTATTATTACATTTACTTATTTTGTTAAACCGATTCAATGGGATAATTCATGTAAAATTATTAGCGTGTATTAGCATATTGAGTTTGTCATTATTCATGTTTCTAATGACATTTCGCGCGGCTCAACTAACAAAACACGCGCATAAATCATATCCTCTACTGTTTTCTCTATTAAACAAGAGACGAATTTCTTTAAATAGAAAAATGAGAATAATTAATTTTATTGAACGTCTCTCCGGACCTAAAATTGCAATTTATTGTTTTGATTTATTTCCATTCACTAATTTCGAACTCTATTTATTTATTAACGGAATCTCACAATTATTTATGTTAATCGATGGGTTATCTGTTAAATAATTTTATAACAATTTATTTGCATGTATTTATGTGTAAAGTTGAGTTCATTTATTTTGTATGTCTTAATCTATAGGTTGATTCAAAGTACTGCAATGTTTTTTTATCGCATGTTTACATATTATTTTTATTAACGTTAGTATTTGTTATACTGTATTTAACTATTTCGAAGTTATCTATTGCGAGAATTTAAAAAGTTTCCATTCGAAGTCGAAATAATTAAATCAAATTGAGTAAAAATTAAAAGGTGTAAATGTTAAGTATAAATGTTGAAAGTGTTATGCTTATTTTTAAAATTCATATTATATGCACGATACAAGCATTTACTAAATCGGTTATTTAGAATTGAATATCATTAATTATGTATTACTATACACTTGAATCATATACAAAAAAGACATATTTATACACATAAATAATGCACATTTATTTCTTATCTTGAAACTACGCGCGCACTAAATAAGTCAAAACTTGCCTAATGGCAAATATATGCTATTGATGTTAGTTGCTATTTATTGTATACATAAATATAATTGCAAATGTTTTAACTATTAATATAGAATCATAAATTACTGAAATATGCGGATGGAAATAACATTCTCGAACTAAAATCATTTATAAAGGATAGAAAACAAAATGTGATCTTTGAAAATATGTATTCGGTACAAAAAAAATAGAAATGTGAGACTCTCAGTGGTCAATTCTCGGCCCTATACAATTTTCAATTTTCATTTTATGAAATCACACGTTTGGCAATAAATGGTAAATTAATTAAATATTATAATGATACAAATTTTATTGTTATTGACATTAAATCAATTATTTAATCATAATTATACAGATATTAATTATTCACTGACAATAAACTCTTTATTAATTGCAATAAATTAAAGTTCTTATTGATTGGGGTGGCCGATGATACAATAACTCTACTGATATATGATCAGACTATTGAAACGTGTCAAAGAAAATCAATTTTTTGTCACAGCATTTAATGAAACACTAAATTTTTTTATTCTCATTTCTCTAAATGCATTCAGAACCGGCAAATCTTTTGGAATATTTTCCAGAGTATGGTTTTAATAATCATCTCAATTCTACTATATAATGATATAGGTATGTACATACAGTTGTTTACACATTAAATGACCCTAACATAGCTCAATTTTGAATCTAATTTTTACGGATATTATTATATTCATAAAAAGATTAATCGTTAGGATTATCTCTTATGGTCATGTATTACCTTTAGATGTAAAGATATTTACAATTGATTCATTTAAACAATTGTTATTTGTTATAATGCAGTGACACCATCATCTATAAAGTGTCACATAAATAAATTATATTTATGGAAAATCGGCAAATGACGAGATAAAATTTTTGTGGAAAATATGAATCACATAATCAACAGTTGAAAATATTAAAAAAAAAGTTTTAAAAAATCGGGAATACGGACAGAAAATTACAAACTGAATAATTAAAGGAGGTGATACTAAAGCAATAGGACAAAATTTAAGAAAAATTAATCTCGTAAATTTCATTGAAAACTTACGGAGCATAATTAATATCCTCAAAAACAACATACAATTAAAACATATTAAAGAATTTAAGATTTTTTTTCAAGAAAATTGACAAAAAATTGGTTCCAAAATTATAACAAATTTTGTTGCTTCAATAAAGGCCCGAATAAATTCGGTTAATAATCTAAATCATAAGAAAATTAATTATTGAGTCATGATATAATTCTCTAGTTATTCACGAATATTTTTATGCTATAATTTATAAAATCTGCTAATTTTAATTATGCATAAAATGATAAATAAATAGGGTCATTTAACGTGTAAAGAACTGTAGGTATGTATATATATTCTTAAATTCTAATGATAATCACATTAGAAAAATTTTATATTTAGAGGATTCTTCACGTAATTATTCACTACAACAATACTACACCACCATCATAATAAATTATATTAATTAATTGCTCATCACTTGAAAAACATTCTATTATACTTGCTTTTAATTTATAAATTAGTCATTAGTTATTTAAGACCTATGATTTTATTATTCTTCAATTTCATTTTTAAATGAAACACGATCTGATGCAATATATCACAATGAATTGGATTATGTGAATTCATCTGTACACAAAATACATTTTTTGCTCACAATAGACCATCGCTATCCGTGCAGCGATGTCGGACATTAAAGAGTTAGTTATATATTCTTTAGTTAATTTTCAAAAATATTCAAAAATCTAAAATGCGAATGGGCACAGATCATAGTAAAAATCCAATTCAAAGTTTGACATGTTAATACACTCGAAGTCAAAAATCAGTTTACACTTAAAAAATTATGTTTGCACCTATAAAATCTAAATGATAAAAATTAATAATTAATAATTAATTAAAATATTAAAATTACAGATCGATATATCTAGTTTAATATCACATGAAATTTTTTGCATTATATTGTAATTAAATAAGTAAAATAAATTTGCTTCGAAAATATTCTATTTCAAAATTAAGTTTACACTTAAAGAAAATTAAAAATTTTTCACGATAATCTAATTTTTACAGTCTCAATTTAATTTATTTTTATAAATTTATCATTTAGACATTAAATAATTCAAATATTGTAATATTTTATAATTAATTCATTATTAAAATATACAATACACCATTGAAACACATTCAAAATTTACATGAACATTTCTTAATATTTAAAAATAGCATAAATGTAAATATAAATTTAAAAAATTTTTATTATTTTAAATAGTTAATAATGATTAATTATCGTAAAATTTAAATTTTTAAATATAGAAATAAAAAAAATACAGTGTGACGCGTCACGGAATTTATATTTTTGAATTTTAGATTTAAATGAAGTTTTTTTTGATTATTTAGATTTTGAATTTGCGAATTTTGTCATTAGTTTTTGTTTAAAGTTTTTGAATTATCAGTAATTTTTGTTGTAACTTTTTGATGTGTAATTATTGTGGTGATGCGTATGAGAAGTTTATGAACTGAACTGACATTGTTACATTGCATTTTGCATTGTATTATGTTATGTGTATTGTTGAAGTAACTTTACACATAACAATTATAAAACTGAAAAATGTTCGACACGTTCCGAACAAAGATATATCGAGTAATGCTAAAAGTTTAATTCACTTTTATTCAACTGCACAATATGCAAGTAAATTAATTCAATTTTAAATAGTATAAACGTGATATATGTACAAATCCAAATTTGTGCTCAATTCAAAGATGCGAAAAATTCAGAAAATATGAAGCATAAAAGAAAATGTTCGGTTCTAACAGAAAAAAACATTCAAAAGGTTAGAGATGCTCTTAAAGAAACGTCGCAAACGTCAGTTTGGAGGTTAAGTGCTCAATATGCAGATATGGCCAAGGGGGTTAGGGTGGGGGTAACCTACCTCGCGATTTTTTGACTGACTCTCCAGGCAATTTTGACGAATTTGACCCCCTTGAAATCGACCCCCTTTCGGAAATCAGAAAATTCCGGACCTTGGCTATGTCTGAATACGGATTGTTTTCATACAAATTCCGAATTCTGCAACAATTGCATGATTTTAATTTTGAAACTCGAAAAACGTAATGCGAATCTTTTTTTAAATTTTTTGACAACTATATCTTTTTGAAATTGAATAAAAATTTCTTTCGGCAATCATTATATTTAAATTTTCTATTATTTTTCGTGTGACATTTGTAGATGTGATTTTTCAGATAACTCTTAGATATGTATTTATATTTATATATGTATTAATCACAATCATCATATTTATAATTTTTGATATTCAAATGAATCATTTCGTCTCTTGAGTTTTGATGTTTCAATAAATTTTTTACCACAATTTTCATGATGACATACGTAAACATTTTTATGAGTTTTCATATGACTGCGAAAACTTTTATTATATTTAAAAGTTTTGCCACACTCAGGCCAATGACAAATGTTTTTTCGCAATAAATTACCATATGTGAAGTGAGATTTGTTTTCCATTTAAATATTTTATCACAATTTTCAAATTTAAATTTAAATACTCTTTTATTTGTATGTACAGTTAAATGCTGCAATAAATTGATGATGATGATAATCTTTTCACAGTCGGGCCAAAAACATATAAATATGTTCATCGTATTGACATTTTTCATTAACACTTTTCATTAATTAATTGCAATTTCTTTAATAATCGATCATTTAATTCATTAATAAACTGATTATTCCCATTCGAAGACTCCGCACGATTCTCATTCATATGATGTTCTTTCATCAGTTTATTACATAAATTAATTATTTGATCTTTTGTAACATTTACATTTATGTTAAATATCATTGTAAATTTTAATTCTCTTTTAATTTGTTTTTAAATAATAATTTAAGTATTTTAAGTGACAATTATTGATATGACGCTTCATATTACATTTAGTTCTGGATTTATAATCACAATCATTACATTTAAATTTCTTAACGTTTAAATGTATATATATATATATATATATATATTCATGTCTTTTTAAATCACTTTTACTTATCAATTTCTTTCCGCAATCATTGCATTTGAATTGTCTATTATTTTTTGTGTGACGATGAAGAATGTGAATACGCAAATGAGCATTTCGATTGCATTCATAATCACAATTCATACATTTAAAACGTTTAATTTGCAAATGAATCTCTTTATGACTTAAATAATTAGAATTTCTATAAAATCATTTACCGCAATTTTCATCACATACATAAACATTTTTACGCGTATGTGTGTTGATATGAGTATTATAATGATTTTTAAATATAAAACATTAGCCGAACTCAGGCCAATCACATTTGAATATATCTCCGCTATGAATTAATTTTGGTGCATTGAGTTGGTTTTTATAATTAAATGTTTTACCACAATTTTCGTATTCACATTTAAATAGTTCGTTCTTTGAATGTATGGTTAAATGTAATTTTAGTTGAGAATTATTAATGAATTCATTTCCACAATCGGGACATAAACACGAAAATTTATCATTTCGATTAAAATTTCATTTGTATTTTGAGACAATTTTATTAATAATTTTCATTCGAATTTTTGGTATTTTCAAACTCTTCAATTGACTCATTTTGACATTTAAATTCTGAATTTCCCTTCGCATATGATTATGATTCACGTATTGACATTTCCCATTAATTAATTGCGATTTCTTTGCTAATCGATGATTCGATTCATGAATAAACTGATTATTCCCATTCACAGACTCCGCACGATTCTCATTTATATGATGTTCTTTCATCAGTTTATTACACAAATCAATTATTTGATCTTTTGTAACATTCACATTCATATTGAAATTCATCTTTTATTTCAATTGTAGATAAATGATGATAATAATTAACTTTATTTTTCTAAATAATTATTAATTTTACTCAACTAAATTAGTCTCCATTCACTAATAATAATAAGTTTTTTTGAATTTATATTCGGAATGAACAGAGCAATACCAAAACATGTGCAAACATATCTGGAGTAATTTGATGAAAATCACCTTAGAAACCCCAATCTATGAAATGATGAGAAAAGTTTTAGAAGTAAAATGAGTTTTTGTGTTTACATTAATAAACAGACATTTTATAATTAAAATTTCCAATTGAGTGATATATATCATAACATCGCATTTAATGGATATGACACCATAAACTCACATATTTTAGGTTAATTCAATTTAAATTGAATCATCTTTTAGTTTCCTCAATTTTTTAGGTGTTTATTTGATTCGCATACTTATTTATTATGTGATTGAAGGTGATGTACTGTGGTCAGATGATGTTTCATTTAGAATTAAAATTGAAAAATTATGAAACCATAGGTCCCAAATAATTATTGGCTAATTTATGAATTAAAAGCGATGAGTATAATAAAATAAAGTTTCTTAAGTGATGAGCAATTAATTAATTAATATTATTATGATAATGGTGTAGTAATGTTGTAGTGGGTTATTACGTGAGAATCCTCTTAATACGATGCAATTGTTTGATATAATTATCATTAGAATTTCAGCATATAAAGTGATTCCAATTAATATAGAATCACATTTACACCCGTTGGGCTTCACTGCAACGCTGTACTACACTATTGCATTGCAGTGAAGTCTATAGAGTGTAATTGTGATTCTACTTCAATTAGAATCACCATTTACATATGCCATAAATTGTAACTGAACCAAAGTATATATACAGTAGTTTAAGAAATAAATGACCCTCTTAATTTCGCCAGTTAATCATAACTAAAGTTCA
>LBFL01010716.1:1320-13199 GCA_000988845.1 Hypochthonius rufulus
CAATTTCTTCACCACTGATTTCCTTTCCTTTCTTTAATACCACATATGCCCTCAGCCATTCACCATCAGTCGTATGTTTAACTCCAATGACTACAGTTTCAGAAATAGCATCATGATTAAGAAGACAGTCCTCGACTTCAGTTGGAAAAACTGTGAACATTTGAAATTTGACCAATTCTTTGATTCGGTCAACAATAAAGAGATGACCATTTTCATCATAATGTCCGACATCACCCGTGTGGAGCCATCCGTGTTCATCAATTGTTGATGCAGTTGCTTTTGGATTATTGAGATAACCTTTAAACATGAGCGGTCCCCTTAAACATATTTCCCCATTTTCATTTGCGGGTAAAGAATTTCCCGTTTTTAAATCAATAATTTTCATCTCCATATTTGGTCCGATTGTCCCGACAGCTCCGGGTATATATTTATCCGAAGGATAATGCAATGATATGACACTTCCCATTGTTTCAGTCATTGCATAAACTATTAATTATGTTTACGATAAATTTATTTATACAATTTATATAACAATTAAATAGCTTTACATACATTCTACAAATTGTTTGAGATTATATTTCTTAATCAATTCCTTTGCGACATTTCCCGGAAATGCCGATCCTCCCGTTAGCATAACCTTAACCGATGACAAATCAAATTGATCCGTATTTATATCGATGAGGGCTTTGCCCATCGCAGGAAAAAGGCCCAAATCTGTAATCTAATGAATCATATACATGATGTATTTAAAAATATTTTAACCCTATTATTACTTTGTATTTTGATATCCCCATTAAAATGTCAGTGAATTTAGTGCTACCAAATACTATATATCTACCGACAGACAATAGTAATGTGAAGAACATTGTACCTCCGATATGACCCAATGGATAATGACCGCAGAATATGGAATAATCGGGAAATACTTTAACTTTTTCATACGTAATACATGCAGCAACAAATGCATAATTTGTAGTCATTGCTCCTTTGGGTAAACCGGTGGTTCCACTCGTGTAAAATATATATGCGATATCATTCTTTGGATCGATTGGAAAATATGGGATTTGAGATAATTTTTCATCTAAATTTTCATTAATTAGTGTTTGATACGGTATAAAACCCTCATAATCACCATCAAATACAAACACATGTTTCACTTGTTTTGGATTTTTTATTTCTTTAATCGCATCTTTGGTAATTGAAGCATTTGCCAATGATGTGAATATAATTGTTGCACCACAATCATCAATTTGATTCTTTACTTCAAATACATTATGTGATGGTTTTGTCGGTGATATGATTAGACCCAAAAAATATGCAACAATTTGTGTGACCGCATATGGAACACTGTTTACGCTATTGAATAGTATGACATCGGATTTTGTTATTCCATACTTCAATAGTGAAACGGCAATTGTTTGCGTACGATTGATTATGTCATTCGCTGTTAATGATTCGCCTGTTTGAGCATCAATCTTAACAAAAAAATAATAATTCTGTTATTATTACACTCAAACCTCATTTATTCTATACTTCATTTTTCTATTTTATTCAATTCTTTTTACATATTTCATTAATAAAATATTACAAGAATCGTATTCGATTTTATTTTTCTTTTATACAATTTGCCTGACACAGCGTGTCAAGAAAAACAAGATATGAGTGTATACATTATTTTAAAATTATTTATTTAATTAATAAAAGTTTATAAATTTTAATAAAATTTTGAATTATAATATACTTACGATTATAATTTTATCTTTTAATTCCTTTAGTTTATTATATATGTATTCACCGATGGAAATATTCGGAAAATCAATTTTTTCATATTTTGAATATACGATATTTGACTCGTTTTGTGACATTTTCTTTTCTTTAAAAAAAATTTATTTCAATACAAAACAATACAAAAAATATTCCTTAAAATTTCTTATGAATGAGTATAGATTAACTTTTCTTAGATTTATCAATGAATATTATGGTATATAAAGTCAAAGATGATGAAATGTAAAACTCATATTTCAGTATATTTTATAATTTGTTTGACTGTGCCATTATCAATCCATATCATGGCACAGCACACAAAATTCAATTACAATATTTACAATTTATTTTGATAAATGTTCACTTAAAATTAATTCCTGTTTAATGTGATTAGTCTATTGATATGAAAGTGCACTTTGAGCTGTGTGTACATATGTATGCGCATATATATGTATTTATTCTCGTTACAAATGACCTTAATGCTGATTATTCACTTAATTATAAGTTATTAAAGCACATTTTGCCGAAACATTTTTCGCCTTAACAAAAATTAGTCGAAAATATTTTACACAATTAGCAGAAAATATTTTACACAATTAGCAGAAAATATTTTACACAATTAGCCGAAAATATTTTACACAATTAGCCGAAACACGCTAGAACGAAAGTATTGTTTTAATTCATATGATACGTCTAACATAAATTCAAACGAAATACATTATTCTTCGTAAAATAGACCATTGTTTATTTAATCGAAACAATAAACAAAGAATTTGTTATATTTTAGTTTCATTAACAATTTTTGTTATACTATAATCTAATACTATAGTGTTTATACTCACTTTTTAAAATGTTAAATTAATTTTATCAGTTTTATAATTAAAATAAATAAATAAATATAGTATTATAGCATAATAAGTTAAGCTCATTATAATTTATTCAACAAATAATGTTTCGGCGAAACGTGCTATAACCTATTCAAGTATTCAAGGATTTTCCAAACAATATGATTAGTCATTTAAAAGTCTGATTATTATTATTATTATTATTATTATTACAGACGCCCTAACAATTTAACTGTACATTTTGCTAATAACCGTATTCGTCGAGTTTTTATAAAAAGTCGGGACATTAATTTTGTTTTAGTGTTGCGCAACGATTGAAATAAATTTCTTTGAAAAGTAACAGAAACTGCATTCATTTTAAAAGTAAGAAAACGCCCCGCATTAAAGCAGATCGAAATTTATAGATTTATTCAAAATATGTTTAGAATTCATATCCCAATTTATTTTTATACAATTTTCATATAATTTAATGAAACAATTATTATTAATTTTAAGAAATTCTTTCAATTCTTTGCTTTCTAAAAGAAAATTCTTTTATTTCCCCATAATTTTTTGAAACTTTTGTGAAGACTCACACTATTATTAAACTACAAATTTAAATTAAACGGAAAATATTTTCAGCATAATACACAGAGTGACCAGTGAAGGTCTTTCAATTGTTCCGAATCAAAACAGATCAAATTTCAATATTTAATGTAAAATATGTTGAAAATGTTCGCCATTCATTTCTATACGCAATTCAATTCTCCGCTTCAAATTTTGGAAAACACGTGACAGTGTTTCTTGTGGAATGCTGCGAATTGAATTTTCTATAAACACTTCGAGTTCATCAATTGTCTGAGGAATTTCTTTATAAATATCATTTTTCACTTTAACTGAACTGACGTTTAATATAATAAACAATTATAGAGTAAAACATTTAAGGAATTTGTGATAAGTCAATTCCCTGCATTCTCATTGGCTGTAGATAATTCCTTTGTTTATTCACAATTTCTTGGAACTCGTGTGGGGCCCCACAAATATAGCGAATTATAATGCATTTTGAACACATTTTACATTACATATTAAAATTGGATCTGTTTTGATTCGGAACGATTGAAAGACTTTCACTGGTCATTCTGTAAAGTTTGCACCATAATACAGGAGAATAATATTTATAATTTTAATTTTGTTGATAATTTATTGATTAAATTTAAATAAATGTTTTGATTTAAATTTTTGCCGCTTAATTATTATTAGTTTATGAAAAGTTAAACCACAACTAAATGACTCCGCGTCCCTTACACTTGAAAATTATCCATTGTTCCATCGACAAGTTTTTTGCCTGATGCTGGGAATATCCCATTACTGTTATCTAATGTATGATTAATATAAAATTAATATAAAATTAATATAAAACTAATATAAAATTAATTTATAATTTAATTCAATAATAAACTTTATATTTTTCCACCGCTGTTAATATATTTTCCAAATTTGCATTGTTAAGTAATATTGATTTCCCGACGCACAACACGAGAGTAGAAAATATCATACCCCCGACACGACCAAATGGATAGTGACAGCTGAATACAGTGTCTTCGGGTAACATTTACATACTTCATATTATAAGTATAGCCACAAATGAATAATTTGTAGTTATTGCTTCTTTAGGTAAACCCGTGGCTCCACTCGTGTAAAATATATGTGCGATATCATTCTTTGGGTCAATACGAAAATATGGAATTTGTGATCATTTTCTATCAGATTCAACATTAACCAGTATTTGATACGGTATAATAATATTTAATAATTGTTGCACCACAATCATCAATTTGATTCTTTACGTCAAATACATTATGTGATGGTTTTGTCTGTGAAACCGAAATTCCCAAGAGAAAAGCAGCGATTTGTGTTATCGCATGGTGAAGATCCGTTTGTTCCCGGTCCATTAGTTCCCGGTGCTATAAGTTCCCGGTCCGTTTGTTCCCGGTCCATTAGTTCCCGGTGCTATAAGTTCCCGGTCCGTTAGTTCCCGGTCCATTAGTTCCCGGTGCTATAAGTTCCCGGTTTAATCCTTAACATATACATACTAAATAATAATAGTTATAATAATAGTAATATTTACATTATAGAAATTTTTAGTAATAAATTCACTAACATATGAAAATGTTTGATCATAACAAATCTACTTACAAAATCAATTGAAAAAATGCATAATATAATGAAATTATTTATTAATATATAGTTAATGCATTTATAATATTGTATGATTACGATATGATAACCATAATTGAAATATTTGACCATATGCATGTGTTTCGGGTCATAATATTGAAAATAGTATTTTAGCGGCAGAAATTTATATCAAAATATTTATTTAAATTTATTTAATTAATGTTTGAAATTAAATTTGCAGTGTTTAATGTGACATTATTTAGCGAAAGATTTAGTTGAATATAATAATTTATCACATTTCTTCACTATTCATTCTTCAATTGTCTTTGTATATCATTGATATACACAGAAAAACTAAAAATCCTGTATAAATAAACCTCTTTATAAATAAAATTAAAAACAAAAAATTTATTAGCATTAAATCACACAAATTATATAACAATACTCAAACATTTAAAACTGTTATATTTATATTAGTAAATCATTCAATATTTTTAATTTAATTTCATATTTATATTGACAATTGATCTGTACGGTGGAAAATTGCATTATGTTCTATATATATATATATATATATGTATATGTATATACATATATATATATATATGTATTTGAGAAAAACGAATTTAAACTTTTAGTGAATATGCAGTAAAATTTCATTTTTTATCATTTACACATTCACTAATATAATACATTTGTATTGTATTATTGACTTTTTCTAAAATCAAAATTCCATAGAAATAACAGAAAATTAATTTAGAATTTACGATTTTAAACTAAATTCTTCCATAGGATCATATTCTGCAAATTTAATATGTCATTCTACGGAATCTTAGGAGTGTATTCTAATGAAAATTGGAAAAAATATAGTAACTTGACATAACGCATTTTTCTACCGTATAGGAACGGTGAAACATTAAGACATATACCTTATGTATGTATTTGAGAAAAACTAGTTTAAAGTTTTAATGCACATACAGTAATAGTTCATTTTTTTATTTATAATGTCAATATAACACAATTTTATTATAATATTTACTTTTTAAAAATCAAAAAACCATATAAATAACTGAAAATAATTTAGAAATTTTCTAATTTAAACTAAATTCTTTCGTAGAATGATATGCTGAAAATGTAATATGTCATTCTATGGAGTCCGGGATGCATTCCAATGAAATTTGGAAAAACATAATAACTTGTTATCTTACTGTTCCACCGTACCGATCAATTGAAACATTTTTTCTAAAAAGGGCGAAATCCGATTTTTCCCATTTATAATATCCCAATTCTTTAGCGCAATTCGAGCATTTAATAATCGATTCAATATTTACCACTCTCATCCATTGTTGCGGTTCAATATATATTGCGTCACATTTCCTACCATCGGCATAAGTTTGAAGATAACGATATTTATCTTACGAAACAAATTAAATTTACAATCAGCGCATGAGTAATATGATACTTTAAGAGAATCGGAATGATTAATTATCTCAATATTTTGTTTCTGTATATAATCATCGAATTCTTTAATAGGAAAACGTAATCCGAAATCTTTAATTTGTGAAATAAAATTTTATAATAAATTAATACGATAATGAACATTAATCAAATCTAATTTATAACCAATTGATTCGTATGGTGTAATTTTTGAAATTGCAATTTAATTTAGTTTTAGTTAAAGTTTCAAATACTTAGAGTATTTTTAAATAGTTTTAGTATATTTTAGTAAAAATTAAATAGATTTTCGTTATAAATAAGCATTGTTTCTCTTTCTAATTTAATAGAATCGAGTAAATGCCTTTTTCCTGATAAACAATGTCCCGATATGCCAAATGTCCTTTCACTTGAGGCTTGAGACGCGGGAATTATTAGAATGTTTATTGTAATTTTTGAAATTATTGGAAATTTACATTCAATTACATTCAATTACATTAAATTACATTCAATTATTTTATTGGTCCAAAATTCTTTTGTCGAAAGGTTTAATTGATTTTCTTTTGATAAATTTCCAAAATATTGAGATAAATTAAAATCTCCTAAAAAGTTATTTAAATAATTAAAATATGATAAAACTTCTTTTTCAACGCATGATTCAGATTTTGTTTTAATAGTATTTAATGCATTTATTATTTGACTTCGAAATGAACAATTTGATTATTTTAAACTGTCCGATGGTGTTTCATTTAATGTGTCACTTTTGTCATCATACATTGAATATTGAAATTTTCAATGAATTTAATTGATTCTCTAATTTGATTATCATCTAAACCCAATGCAAATCGAGGATCACATAATGTTGCAGTGATTAATATAGGATCACGTTCTTTAGAATCATAAAATAATTTAAATTTTGCCTTAAATTTTAATATCATACTTTTAATTATAATTAAATCAGGGAAATCATTAGTAAAACATTACAAATGAATTTCGAGGTCTATAATTGAAGGTATAACTGAAAATATCGTTACATATGTATTGAATTAGTTTTGTGTGCTCTGCAAATAGTTTCAAAAGTTTTATGATTTTGTCAATTAACCCCATTCAGTGATGGTAAAATGATTCATTTCTAATGATTCACATACTTGCATAAGTTCCTTCTGATTTTTCTGGAACCATGACAATTGTATAAATAAAGATGACCATCATGTTGGACAGTATGATGGTGGACGTGAATTGCACAAATCTTTGAGTATTTGAATGGCTTTTAAAGAGTGATTAATTTTTCCTGAAATATTTTGAACTTTTTTTTGCTAATGTCTTGATTGTGAGAGATTTAAGCAAATCATTAACTAATTAATTAATTAATTAATTAATTGCAAAGTGTGAGCATAGCATGGAATTCTTAAATTTGTATTATTTCATAACACTTGACTTTTCGCGTTCCTCAAAATCATTTCTGATTCTATTAATTTTCCGATACAATTCCATTTATCAGTTTCAGAATCAAATGGTGTTTTTTCCACATTAAACATGTTTAAATTTGATTGTGCATTGTTGAAAGTATCGTCGTAATTTTTATAATTTGATTAAATGATAGGGAATATTCTGAAAGTATTGATTCTAATTTTAATTTAATATTTTCTCTATTATGTGATTCATTCATATTTTTAAATCCAATTAATAAATTGTAAGAAATTTTATTCTCACAGTCAAAGCAATGAGCGGTTACGCTTATGAAAGAATTCAGTTTTTCACTGTCCATGAATGAATGAATCAGTTATTACACTCATGATTTTTAACATCGCACACGGGTATAGGCGCCGCCATATGCATTTTCTATGATATAAGATAGCAAATGCATATGGCGGCGCCCATACCCGTGTGCGATATTAAAAATCTCCAGTGTAAGTTATGTTAGAAGTGCGATCATGTGATTCAATCCTTTTTAGTTGCATATCAATGTTTGAACTTTAATGGAATCTTAAAAATGAGAAATCAAAGGTCGAATAATAAAGGTCAAATGACGTTTATTTAGGAAAACATTATGAAGTGTCATATTTTCGTAAGTTTCAAGAGTTAAATGATAAAATTCTTTAGAAAGTAATTAATGAAATATGAGTAAAAAATTCAAAAAATATAAAATACTTTTTTATTATAAATAATTCTAAATGTAATAACGTTCGGCATTAAAGTAAAAAAATTAAAAATTTAAAGCGAAGTTTTATAGTCAATTAAATAATTTCATTTTAATAACGTTTTGAATATTTATCATTTAACAGCATGAAATGTTTTATGTGAAATTTATATTAATATAATAATAGAAAAATTTAACAAATTTATTTATATAATAATTATATAAATAAATTTTTTAATAAATAAATAATTAATTAATAGTCAATATATAAATGAGTTAATTTTATTTTTTTGTATTAAATTCAATTATTATTATTATTATTATTATTATTATTATCAATCAGATCGACACGCAAAATGCATCCCTCATTTGGCTGCTGCCATCGGAAATACCCTAATTCTTTGTAACAAATCGGACATTTAATCGTAGTCTTTTCAATTTGATCCCTCATCCATTGTTGTAATTCAATACCAATTGCATCATATTTTCCACCATCGGCATCTTCAATTTCATGTCGATTTTTGAGAATATTTATCTCCCGAAACAATTGCCATTTGCACTGAACGCATGAGTAATGCGGTCCTTTATCATCATCCGGAATATTTACTTCCGAATGATTTAATTTTTGTATATAATTATCAAATGCTTCAATCGGTGACCACATAATGGTAAAACGACAAATATCATAGTAACACATTTTGAAATTATTTATTAATAAAAATTTCCGATACTCTCGATTAATCGGATCCAATTTATACCCCATAGACTCATACATTAACAATTGATTAATAAATCCACGGTTAGGATATACTTTACGTTTAATGCGCACTCTTTCAATAGCGTCATCATATTTTAATTGATATTTCTTCATGAGAAACGCAATGACCACCGTTGCACTTCGGGAAATGCCCGCAACACAATGGACAAACACATTATGACCCTTTTGTTGTGCATTCGAAATCCATTGATATGTGTCCGCGAAATGAGATAATAAATCCGAATCCGGTGAATCGTATAGATTTATATGATAATATTCAATGTCATTATTTACTTTAGAAATTGTATATTCTATAACTGAAACAATGGTTTTGATATTTAATTTATTGAGGATTTCTTTTGATTCGGTGATCGTCGCTTTTCCAAGAAAAAGATGATCTTCAATTTTATTATATGACATTTTTTAATTTTATGTTTCAATTTTATACCACAGAATTAAATTACAGAGAATCAATGATTAGAAATGAATTTTTTACTCAAAAATCATTGAAAGGTCATTATTAGATTTATTCATATGACACACGTTAAGATTATTTCAGCATAAAATTGGCTCATCATTCGAGTCGTTTACCGATGACGCAGTATTTGCGAGCATTTCTATAAACACTTTGTACTGATATTACTAATGAACTTTGCTATAAATGATTATTTTAAAAATAATTTATAATAAATAAAGGGCGGAATATATTTATGAAAAACGTAAAAATATATTTAAGAAGCTGAGAATATTTATATATATTTATTTATAGCAATTTTTATATTTAAATATATTTTTTATTTTTTGCTCAAGTGGGGGTGCAGATCAAAAATTTTTGCCAACTAAAACCGGCAATTTTGATAGAAACTATACTTAGACGACTTCATAATTCTCTTTCTTTTTTACTGGCGGTACTCTGTAAAGTACATTATAATGTAATTTCTTAATTTTGGCAATTATTATAAGAAAAATGTCTGATTTTTCCTTTAAAATTTGAACATTTTAATGCAAATTTTTAAAAATTAAAAATATTTATAAACATTTAAATATTTAGATATTTATTTATATATTTTCAAACCTTAAAAATATTTAAAAATATTTAAAAATATTTAAATACAAATGCCCCTCAAACATCATATTTTTACATGATTCGAGCACATTTATTTAAATGAAATTCGGCTCTTTAGTAATAAATTATTATACTGAACTTTTGCTAAAATAAAATGATAAAGTGTCGTTAATTGAGTATAAATAAATACACTTTAATACCGATTTATGTCCATTCACTTTTATATTCGATTTCTTTTCATGTTTGCAATTTATAAAATCAGAATTTATTTTTACATTAAAATGTCTTTTTTATGTCTTTTTTATGTCCGATGCGAGACATACGCGTATAGTATTTTTCTAGTCATTCATATAGAGGTAGAAATGTCAATCATATGACAGACAATACTTTCATTTCTTAAAACGATAGCATAAACTTAAAAAAATATGGGCATTGGGGACGACTGAATCCGGGATGTTTAGGGTAAAAGAGTAATGCGACGGTGCAGCACTTTTACATCTATGAAAGTAAAATTTAAAGTGAATTTTTGACAAATTAAATAATTTTAATTATAAAGTTGAATGTATTAATTAAAATCTTTTACAAATTGATTTACATAATTTAGAATATTTAAGAAAAAACGTTAATATTAATATATTCAAATGCATTATAATTTAAAGTTTTTTGTTTTAAATAAATTTAATTATTAATTAATTATTATTAATCAAATCAAAACACAAAACGCATCCCTCATTTGGTCACTGCCATAGGAAATACCCCAATTCTTTGCAACAATTCGGACATTTAATAAAAGTATCTTCTATTTGATCCCTCATCCATTGTTGTAATTCAATACTAATTAAATCTAATTTCTCACCATCGACCATTGACCTCTACAATTTCACATCGATTTTTGAGAATATTTATCTCCCGAAACAATTGATATTTGCACTGAACATGAGTAATGCGATCCGTTATCATCATCCTTAATGTTAATCTCCAAATTACTTAATTTTCGAAAATAATTAAATATTAATTAAAAATTAATTAAATGCCTCAATCGGTGACCATATAATGTGGAAAATAGGAATGCAACGGTTGCACATTTCGAAACAATTTTCCAATAAAAGTTTCCGATACTCTCGATTCATTGGATCCAATTTATAACCCATAAACTCATAGATTAATAATTGATTTCAAATCCGGTATTAGGATATTGTTGTGCATTCGAAATCCATTGATATGTGTCATTAAAATGAGATAATAAATCCTCATCCGGTGAATCGTATAGTTTTAAATGATGATATTCAATATCTTTATTTTTAAAATCGGCGATTCAATAACAGAAATAATCATTTTGATATTTAATTCATTGAGTTTATCTTTGGATTCGGCGATCATCGACATTCCAAGATAAAGATGATCTTCGATTTCATTATATTTGAAGATTTTATAATTCAATTTAATAGTAAATGATTCAATTACAGAGAATCAATGATCAGAAATGAATTTTTTACTCAAAAATCATTGAAAGGTCATTATTAGATTTATTTGACATGACATGCGTTAAGATGAGATAAATTTTTAAATATAATTGGCTCATGCACATAGTTTATTGTTTACGCTAAGGTGACCAACCGTCCAAGAATGTCCTGGGCAGCCTAGGAATTGGGGTACCATGTCCAGTGCCCAGGACAGACCTGTTTTTGGAGGCACAATGTTTAGGAATAGAGAAAT
>LBFL01010786.1:457-12396 GCA_000988845.1 Hypochthonius rufulus
CGCATAATTTTTTATTAATTCTTATCAATTTTTATTTATAAAATTGTCAAGGATAAGGATATGCATTTAATGCATTACTAGATGTCCAATAATTAAATATTTGCTATTAATTACAATGTAATGCGGAAATTAACTAAATTTTATATTATGTAGTTTTATCCTTATAAATTGCATTACATTTTTAAAACACATTTAAAATTATTTATTTGGATTTTTAAAAATATATTTAATTTGATATTTCTTTTAATGCTGAACTCTGATACATTAGCGGTCGATAAACAATTGAAATTAGTATGGAATAATGAATTTTGATTTATGAATAAATGTGGAAATTTCAAGTCGGATGTGACAATCATGATCAAAAATTGTGCTAAAATTTATATTTTATTTAAGAGTTAGACATTTGGGCGATTTGAGATGCGTGCGAAACTACGAAACGAAAAACATTTGCGGCACGCAATTTATATATTTTTTTAAAGTGTATGGCGATTGAGAATGCAAAATCGATATTACGTATGGTGCGGTATGACTCAAATGATCGAAAAGTCAAAACGTCGAAAGTCATAAAAAATTAATTGAAATGATCGAATGTACAGTTATTTCATTATTACCATGTTTGCTTAATATAAGAAAAATATTCAAAAATATAAGAAGTGATAAGGAATAGATATAGTTTTTTTTAATATAAGCATACAAGGTAATATTGAAATGACTGTACAGAATTTAGAAAGTACATAACACCGAAATATAAAACAATGAATTTCGAAAAATACAAATTCTGTAATAAATTTATAAATTAACTTTTTATTAAAATAGATTCAATTTTTTCACGCTATAAGTGGCTCTCAGTGGCTGAGTGGTTACGCTCTGCTATATACCGTATTTTCACGTATATAGCCCGCACCTAATGATTTTCAGTTTCATAAACATTTTTCATGTAATAACCCTTTTTCGATGTATAACCCGCACCACCTATTTTTTCAAAAAATAATTTTTTTCTTTGTATAACACGCGGGTTATATACGCGAAAATACGGTATATGATACACTCGCCACGAGTTCAATTCCAGAGAGGGGCACGGGTGAGATTTGTCCGCGTAAGAAATGGACATTTATGCTTAAAATATAGAGAGGACCCTGTGTAAGAAGTCTGACTAAACAGGCATTCCTCTATAAAGTTATTTAAATTTGTTATTTTCCTAAATTCGTTTTACACTTCCGGCGTTACTTTTTTCGTTCTGTATTTTCCATCGTTTCAATTGGAAGTTATGACTTTTTAAACAAATGACATACACTTATTGTTGGTTAATGGCAACGGAAATATCCCAGAAAATCCGTTGCCATAAAGCAAAAGTTGCTATTAACGAAAGAAAATTAACATTACGGTGATGGCAAATGGTTTTGGGAATGCATTGTTATAAACGATATGTTCCTATTAATGGTGTTGCTATTAACCAACAATATGTGTACATGCATTTTGTAGTACCGCAGTCAGGTCTTTCGCTATAGTGAAGCAGACCTTCATTATGATGGCATCGGACGCGATGAGTCCAATTAAAGGGAATTATGTTGGAGTATACGAATGGGTTCAATAAAACTATTAAATATAATTGACTAATATATTTGAATAAATCAGTTTATAATCATACTTATAATATATAAATCGACTAAAATTCAATACACACCTATGGCTGCACTTATTCTGTACATGAAACTAAAATTGATATTTAACGTATGCAAAAAGGAGTGTAATAAATTTATATATAAAAGTTATGTATTCTTAAGCATCAAAAGGAATTATTTCCTTTTGCATGACGAACAAATGAATAAAATAAAATGATCGTATAATATGCAAATAGTAAATAATCAACATTAATAGAGTTGATTCAAATGCAACACCCCTAAAGCAATATTCACGTAATCGATCGCAATTGAAAGTAATTAGGGTAATTCAACGACCATAAACACGATATAAAACATTTTTCTAACCCTAAAGGGGTTCAGAATGATTCATTAGGTTTATTCACAATAATTTATCATGAATATTCGGTGCGTAAAACCAAAAGTCTTATATTATAAATTATGATTTATAATAAAATGTTAATACAGAAAAATTTTGAATTCATTAAAACTGAGGCACTGTAATTGACTAAATTAAAAAAAAATTATAATATCTGTGATATGATTCGGTAAAATAATAAAGCTTTTGGCTTAATTTATGCAATTGTATAATCATTACAATTGAAATAATGATATTTAAGATTATAATGAATGAAAATTGTACATAAAGGTACTGCCCATTGAATCAAATTAAAGACTAAAATTGTGAGTTAAATTTAAGGTTACATTTTGTGAAAAGAGCAAAAAATCCTTTAAATTTGCATAATGAGAAAATAATTAAAATAATAATTATAATGGAATTTCTCTCTTAAAATGAGTGTCAATGGCAATGTTTTCAGGGTACACATATCCTGACAATACATTAAATTATCTAAAAAATTGCGAATAACTTATTTCATTTGACCCTTCAGCACTAACGTATTTTCCCCTAATTCCGCGACTTTCTTTGTCAATTGTAACAAATTTTAAACAAATCCGGTCCTTTTATTAAAAATATCGCTGCTAATGTCGTCACAACACCGGTAGAGACATCGCATCTTCGAACAAATCCGCGATTCCTTCGCTCTCTTCTAACGTAAAATTATAGTCTTCGTCTGAAAGTGGAGGCTCCAAATGCACGAATTGCAAATTAGAGGTCGGAGATGAGGTAAGTACGGACTCAATCGCGAGTTTCAATTGATCTTCCGTTTGCATCAAATAACTCTTACTTCCCATTGGGGCTAAATCATCGTCTTCTGATATAAATGCAAATTTCATAGATGAATCGTCTGCTATTAATGAATAACAATTAATTAAAAACCATAATTAATTAATAACAATTAATTTAAAACCATAATTAGCAAAGTCAACGAATAAAACAATTGAATTAAAAATTGCATAAAATTCAAAATGCAATATTTAATTATATATGTTTATGGTGCATACCCTTAGAACTTTCGTTTTCTCTATTCTCGACATTGGAACTGAGTGAATCGGTTTGTAGTGATTCACCTTTACCCTCATCAGAAGTGGAACTATTACCATCATCATCCGGACAAAGATATACTTCAATCTCTCCTCTTTCACTCCTCAGCCATATTTGTAGGAACTATTAAATTATAATTAAATTGTAATTAAATGAACAAAGAGATGACCAAACAAAAGGCAGGGATAACATACTTCTTTAGGATCCGGTACTTCAAGTTTTGTTTCTGATGGTGCTTTTATAGCTATCACAGTCTGGTCGTAAAAGTCTTTGATCCCACGAATGTCGCGGTATGTCACAAAAGCATATTTTTTGTATTCTTTATTATCATGGACATTCCTTAATTCGGCAGATGCGACTTCAATCAGCTCATCGATATGTTTCTCTGTCGCTTCGAGATTTGCATTTTCCATTTCAATNNNGTCCATAGCACCGCCCTTCCATTGAATATTATTCTTCGATGTCTTATGGAGAAGTCCAACACCTTCGAGAACATTTGTGATATCGTATATGCGCCGTTTCTGTACATGCAATTGTGATGACGCTTCATTCAAATTTAACACCTAAAGTTTCATAATCACAATTATAATTAATACATAATAAATACAATTAATAAATACAAATAAATAATACATTTACAATCACAATATTTACAATGGCAATAAACACGTGATATAAATAAAGTCATACCCCATCCGGAGCTTTCTGTAACAGATCAATGAACTTTTTGGTCAATTGTCCTAATGACGTCTCCGATCGGTGTTTATTCTTCGAATTGTTAGGGTCATCATTGAGTGTTGACACCGCTGTGATAATACTTGGGTATGCATTGACTGACCGCATTTGAGAGGTATTAGCGGAGGCAACGGTTTGTATGGCATTTATTGGACTCCCAACGATTTGGCGAAACATACTTTTGCCATTCGTTATAATGGGTGAGGAATTTGAGGTGACAGTAATGACTTTTCCACGCCTCTTTCCCGTGATGCCCGACGACGGTGGTGGCGTGGTGATTGTGGAATTTTTGGGCAGTATAAAACCCGCAACAATGGGCTGAAGTTTCGGAGCGGATGGGGTTTTAAATACATTATTATCATGATTTTTATTATTATTGCCATTAATTGATGATGATGATACATTAGTTGTGGCGATTGTGATTATCTTGTGTATTGCTGATGATGGCAGTGACGATGATAATGAAGATAATTTCGATGCATATTTTATTGTGCCAATACTATGACTATTATCATTGTTGCCGATCGATTCCCAATCCAATTTGCGCTTTACATTCATTATTTATTTATTATATTACAATTATAATAAATAATTAGCGGCACTAACAAATGCTACGCTAACTTTGCGATGCCCTTTTGGGTGTGTTTAGTTCAGCAGAGACACGATCAAACAATACGTTAACATCTGTAGATAATCATTTATTAATCATCACTAAATTTGCCATTTAATTATTATTAAATATATAATTATCATACTGCAGTTGAGGCGCACACTCTTATCAAATGTGATACGTTACACTTTATTATCACATAATATTCAAATACCATTAATTAATTATTCACTTAAAAATCGGGCATTTCGGTCATAGCAGTGACTAATCATATACAATAGCATAACACTATCAATAAATTGTCATTACAAAGTCTATGGCATGCGACCATAGCCCGAACCCCGAATCATTGTTTATAGTCTTTGTCTAATCAGAGGCACACCAAAAAGCACCTCAAACAACGCGAGGGGATTGACACTCGACGGGGGTTATGGGGACATAACTATACATATGTCTCTAACTATTGTATGAGTATATATCTACCGATGGACGCGCGGACATTCGGTTGGGGATTAACCGGAAACCGATTATCATGCACTTCAAGTGCCTTAAGGTGCAGAGTTTTGTTTACGGCGTTTACGGTGTTTACGGTTCGGGTTTAATTCCTTCGTTTATGTGTTAATATCGATTATCGTTACGTACCGATATGAATGGCAATTTAATCAATAAAATGGTACATTTATAATTAATTCGTACCGATTATTTAAAAGGATATGAATAAAAATATTTTCACATAAACAAAGACGACATAAAAATATCGAAAAATATGTAATCATAACTCACATCAATAATGTTCAAATATTCGCATTGATTAAAGTGAAATCTTTGGACCGACTCAATCAGCGCCATTTCAATGTATATGTACGAGAATATTATTGTTGTAAAATGTAAAATTCCGTTAAATATAATCAATTAAAATAGTAAAATTCAATGGATATTTAAGGGCTTCACTCACAATGCCCTTTAAAATAGACATATATAAATGCCTTTATATGTGTTTAACTATGCAAAGACTGACAAAACTATTGTCTCAATTCCTATTGACTCAACATATTGGAAAAGCATTGCAATTGACCATAGAAGATTCACACAGAGTATACCCCTGCGTATGCGCATCCCGCCATGGGTATGAGTAGCATCAAATACCATTGTAAATGCCATCGCTATGCATGCCCTAAGCCCTCATAGGTTCGTGGGAATATATCGCTACCGCCGTACTAAAGTCCCCTCCACTCCCATCCCCCACTGAAACCAATAAATATCAGAATACCATTATATTATACACATTTTCATGGTAATTAACGCACAGCGGATGTTCATCATTAATGCACGACACTCAACTTTTAATGGGGGATTTTTCATCTAATAATGGGGGAGTGAATCTTTAGTTTTTTGTTATGATCATCATTATGTTATTTTAGGTCCGATTCATGTATGTATTGAGGAACCCACAGGAATGAGACTCACGGTTGAATTGGCATGGGGGAGGGTCAGTCGAAGGGGGGTAAAGGCAAATTGGGTTGTGAGGGATAATCATGTACCATCACTGGCAAAAGTATCAGTTTATAATTGAACATCCTTTTCATAGTATTGTTTTGCGATATGAATTTTAAATAATATTTTATATTACGTTTAATGTTATACTGTATTTTGTATATTTTTATTATAATATCGGATCACATTATACGTGCTAAAATTGATTAAAATTACAATTGACATTTAAATACCAGATTCATATGTATTTATATGTATTTATATGTATTGAACTATTAATAGACAAAACAATCATTAAATATATTACAATATTCTTTATTCTAAACTCTACAATAAACTTTTAATATACTCTATTCACTGTCTTTTCCGGCCAAAAACTTGGATATGAAATCCTTAGGTTTGGGAGTAACGGTTTCCCGAAAATAGTACATCACGTGACATTCATTTTTAAAGTGATTACACGTTTCGTTCAGTTCCATTTGACCCTTAATAACTAACATATCGATAACTCTGATGTCAGTAACATGAGCATTCGCGTAAATCAATTCCTTAACCTTATCCTTCATTTGTTCTTCAGAAACCGGAAGTCTCAAACCATGAACAATGTGTGGGATTTGCCGGTACCACGCGCGGTACAAATTAAGCACTCTGATCCGAGCCTCTTCTTTATTAAGTGATAGAATCGGCTTCACCTGTCGTGGCAATTGTGTTACGATTCGGTTCGACGCCATTAATTATCGTTTTATCTAAAAATACATAACAATTTATTTCAATTCTTTTCATTTCATTCAATAATTACCGTACGTTAATTTATGTTATTATTTAATGCTTAATTATTGTTTTTCAATTGAAATTACGTTATTAAAAGCGAAAGTGATTGTTGATTGTCCTTCACACTAATGTCAGTGATGCCATTTTGTGTCACGTGTATCAGCTGAGGTATGTTTACTTGAATTTGATTGGTCTATTTCAGTGGGACATGTGCTTCGGGGCATAATTAGACATATAATTTAATACCACAAATTACACCATAAATATTTTTAATTTCACAATATTATCCTAAATGAACATATGATGGGGATTAAAATATAAATTGTTTTTCACGACGTAATTTATATTTACAAATCCTTGTGAATTAATGGCTTCTGTCTGAATATTATTGGCGCGATGCGCATACGCATATGTATAGTGTCAATTAATATTTTGTAGAAAATTTATATTGAAAAATGCGATGATATTCAATAGACTCATATTTATGCATTTCCCTCCATAATCCCATTCATTGTCATTATTTGCCATTTAAAGACATTTAATATTTAATCGGATTTTATTAAAAAACAGTGATTTTTAAAGTTTTTATCATTAATTTATATAAAATAAATTTAAAATTATCACATTTCAATGGCGGACATTGAATTGGATCAGAGGTTACGCGACATTCAAAGAGAATATTTGGATTTTATTGATGATGATGTATGAGAGATGAGTTTTTATGCATTTATATATATATATATATTGATACACATAAACTTCCAAAACGTGAACCCTCTATATATAGAGAATCTCTTTGTAACGTGAACAGATTCTTGAGATCCGATTCTATAGATCTTTATTATAACGAACCTCAATATCGTGAAAACCTCCGTAACATGAACATAAATTTTTGAATGCATTGATGTTCACGTTATGGGGGTTTTTGTGTAATTTATGAATAATTTTATAAATAATTATATAAATAATGATTTATATTCAGAGTGAAAACGGACTGTACTCAGATGCGGTCAAACAAATGATAAAGCAAAATGAGTGCCGATTAATCGTGAATATCAATGATTTGCGTCGGAAGTGTCCTCAGAGAGTCGCTGCACTATTGTTGAATGCAGTCGAAGAGATCATTGCCTTTCAAAGGGCCATTAAAGAATACGTTACAAATACTAATTATGAATATTCAAAAATATTTGCGGAGTTTTTTGTGGGATTTGAGGGTATGAAATGTTTTATTGAGTTTTATTGGGAATACATTCAAATATTTTAAAAGGGAGTTTCGGTTCAAAACACGTGACTCCGCGAACACTGTCATCACGAACTTTGGGGTCTGTTGTTGCAGTTGAAGGTATTGTTACAAAATGTTCTTTGGTACGTCCAAAAGTGGTCCGATCGGTTCATTATTGTCCCGCAACAAAAAAGACCATCGAAAGGAAATACACGGATATGACGTCATTCGAGTCATTTCCTTCGATTTCGGTTTATCCGACGAAAGACGATGATGGGAATTTACTTGAAACTGAATACGGTCTTTCCACGTACAAAGACCATCAGACGTTCACGATACAGGAGATGCCCGAAAAGGCTCCGGCGGGACAATTGCCACGCTCGGTCGACATTATTGCGGATAATGATTTAGTTGACGAATGTAAACCCGGGGATAGAGTTCAGGTCGTGGGGACGTTCCGGTGTCTCCCGGCCAAACAGGGTAATGACCTTTAATGACCATTATTGACCGTTAATCAACTCCTATGACCGAATCTCTATTTTAGGTTATTACACAAACGGTACATTTCGTACCGTTTTACTCTCGACTAATGTTAACCTTTTAAGTAAAGAGGTATCATCAGATATAACACCCGAGGATTTTAATAAATGCAAAAAGTTCAGTCGTCAAAAGGGTTGTGACATTTTCGAGATTCTTTCGCGTTCATTGGCACCGTCCATTTATGGTCACGATTATATTAAAAAGGCATTGTTGTGTATGCTTTTGGGGGGACTCGAAAAGATCCTCCCCAATGGTACCCGACTGAGAGGGTATTAAACCATTGTTTATTTACCTTTTTCTTTACAATTATTTTCTATAATTCAGTGACATTAATATTCTTCTGATCGGAGATCCGTCAGTATCGAAGTCTCAACTCCTTCGATATGTATTGAACTGTGCTCCGCGTGCGATCGCCACAACCGGAAGAGGCTCTTCTGGTGTCGGTTTAACTGCAGCAGTCACAACCGATCATGAATCAGGAGATCGTCGTCTTGAGGCAGGCGCTATGGTACTTGCGGATAGGGGTGTCGTGTGTATTGACGAATTCGATAAAATGTCGGATATCGATAGGACTGCGATACACGAGGTGATGGAACAGGGAAGAGTCACCATTACTAAAGCGGGAATTCACGCGAAATTAAATGCACGATGTTCAGTATTAGCGGCCGCTAATCCTGTATATGGAAGAGTATGTATTAAGTAATGAAAATTTATGATAAATTAATTATGCACATTACAGTACGATCAATACAAAAGTCCGATGGACAATATTGGTCTTCAGGACTCACTCCTCTCGCGTTTCGATTTGCTATTCATTATGCTCGATAAAAATTCACCCGAAACCGATCGTCAAATTGCAGATCACGTCGTGAGAGTCCATCGCTATCGCACCCCCGGGGAACACGACGGGGAACGTATGATTAGCACTTTAATTACAATTAAATTACCATTGATAATTTGTTTTTTCCATCGTACAGCACTGCCCATAATAAGTAATGCTGATTTTCTTTCAACAAAAAATCCCGATACAATGGATGATGATGATGGGGAAACACCGATTTACGAGAAATACGATAGTTTATTACACGGAAACAGACCGAAATCGTACGGTTTGACTCTCATGTTTGTAATTTAATAGTATTTGTATTATTTTACAGTGAAAAAATCGTGAGTCTCCAATTTATGAAGAAATATATTCATATCGCGAAAATAATGAAACCGAAACTGACACAAGAGGCGTGTGAAATCATTTGTGAAGAGTATGCAAAACTACGTTCATTTGAGGCTGATCAGAATGATATGCAAAGGGTATTGTTGCAAATTATATAAATTAATTAATTTATAACGATTTATCTAAAGACTCAACCCGTAACCGCACGTACTCTCGAGACAATGATCCGTCTCGCGACGGCACATGCGAGAGCGCGATTATCAAAGAACATCGAGAAACAAGACGCTGATTGTGCTTTTGAATTGGTACAATTCGCGTACTTTAAAAAGGTACTCACACGACCCAAAAAGAGAAAGCGTGAGGATGGTGATGATGAAGAAGAAGATATGGATGTGGATGATGAGAATGATGTTAAACCTCCGAAATCACTAAGGAAAAGGGAAAGAAAAACAATGGAAAAGTCTGATGATCCCTATGATTTTGATAGTGAAAGTGATGATGAATCCATTGAACCAAAAGGAAAAGATTCGGCTAAAGAATCGTCCGGAACTGTCATTGCAACAGTCAAATTATCGGACGATCGTATGAAACAATTCCGATTGTTTTTGTTTAAAGAATTCCGCAAAACGCATGCTCAGTCATTGCCATTGCAACAGATTTACGATTCCGCTGAAAATGATGCTGAAATTGACTTTACTAAAGAAGAAATTGATTCTGCATTATCAGTTATGCAAAACGAATTGAATCAGGTGTTTGTGTCCAATAATATTGTCATTTTAGTTTAATTTTATTGTGTAACAAATCATTTGAAATCACTTATAATTTCAAATTCTTTTGCACGAAATTCAAAATCATTTAATTTGTACGTGTTTTTCAATACAAAATTAAATATTTCAAATAAATATTATCGTAATTAATATGAATATATTCAATTTTCAGGTATAATTTTGTCGAATTCAAAGGGAGAGTATATACTAATTATACAGTACCAACCTTACTATGGAGTGCAATGATATTGGCGGGTTTCATGGATAAAGGTATTTGTAAAGTTCTGCCAATATCTATGCACTCAATAGTAACACTTGAACATTAGAAATTCAAATGACTTAATTATAAATTCTAATTTATGCATTAATTATGTATGATTTATGTATGATTTATGCATGAGTGTATAGTGTATTTTAAAGCGCATTTTCACATCTCGAACTATCAATTCCTTTCTCAATCAAAAGGGATAACTCTAAATATATAAAGAATATTAAAGAAGAAAAAATATTAATTCAAAAATTCAATGTCAAATGTTATTGTGTTTTAGACCATCATTAACAGTGGTAATATATAATTATATATAATTAATTTTGAAACTCAATTTATGATTACACTGCAATTTGAAGGAAGGATATGCAATAGTTCTATGATATTACCCGATTAAATATTATTCCGCCATTAAATAAATATACAAAAAGATATTCACATCAATTATATGGAATTAAATTTACATTGTGATTCACGCATTTGTCATGTTAACAATACACATCTCTCGGCAAAGGTTAAGATTTTCCAAGACCTTAGGGAGATTGTAGAATTATTTGAAATTTCATGGGAAATACTATTTGTGTTTTCCTACAAGAAAATTGCTAATTTTTGGGAAAGGATAAACTGAAAATCTCTTGACGATACCCTCTTTTGGCACATAAATCCTGTAGTAACGGAACTATTTTTATACTCAAGATTTATATCGTATGTTTTCATGTTTTAGTTATTTTATAGCGGACACTTAATCCTTAACTGACCCTTAAACTTTAATTTTATGTTATTGATAAATATGGTAAAAGATACTGAAGTGGCATTGAACTATCAGTACATCCTCTTCGTGTGTTTAGGTTAATAGTCTTATACAATTTTTCTTATTCTTTGAACTTTTAATATTTTTAATTAATAAAATATTTAATTTAAAATAAATGCAATAATTATTCGATCGGTTTATTTAATCGATTGAATAAAGTGATCACTTAACTCTTTTAACTTTTTTTAATATCTGAAGTACAGACGCTTTCAGAAGTACGTTGACCGATGACTAAAAGAGATGTTCTTTATAAATGCATTTAATTTTTATTCTTTTCCTATCAATTTTATTAAGAAATTAATTATTTTAAACTAAAGTCATCGGTCAACATATTAATTTGAAAATTTCTTTACATTATTTTAAATTACAATGATGAAAGACCTTAAACCTCTTTAACATAAATTTATGTTTACGATAAAGAGGGTTTTAGATTATGGAGGTTAAAATAACAAAATTTATATTACTC
>LBFL01010800.1:13402-25349 GCA_000988845.1 Hypochthonius rufulus
CATTACCAAATGAAAGTGAATTTTTTCATATTCTTTTTTCTTTTATTTCTTTTTGACTCTTTTCAAACTGATTTAAGATTATATAATATGTCCGGTGATAATGCCAATTAAAAGATTAAGTATATGAAAACTGATCATTATCATGTAATAAACCATTTCCTCGTATTAATATTTATTTCAAGACTCATTTATTTTTATTTTTGGCCATAAAAGCATAAATTCTTGGAGATTAGACTTTAAAACAGTTATTTTAAATGTAATTTAAAAATATTGAAATTTAAATTGAAATTACGAAAATGTAATTTAAAAATATTATTGAAACTTAAATTGAAATTACGAAAATTTAATTTAAAAATATTATTGACGATTAAAAATTATCTTTAAACATCTAAACCTTCATAAAGATCTAAAATAGGCATACATGTAAATAATAAAGCATATGACACGTATAATTAAAAACAAAATTTCCAAATTAATATAAATAACAAATAATATTTACTGAATTAAAGAAATATCCATTTAAAGACGTGATATTTTTATAGCTTAAAAATTAAAATTCATAGAATATATGTCATAAATTCAAGTTCTATTTACATATGCAGGAATTAATGTATGAGAAAATCTATTTTCGATACTTTTTAGATACAATCAGCTATTAGATAAACGCAATTAGGCATGACCACTCCTGAATATTACTATAATTATCATTAATAGGAATGAGGATGCGATAGGAATTTAGTTCTGCAAACATATTTAATGACAAATCGTTGCAAATTATTTAGTGAAAGGGGTTAATCTCGAATGAACTATTACTTTTTAGACGATGCAAATTTAATAAACCGGTTAAGCGTTGCGGTAATTGTAGTAAAATTGTTTGGCTTTAGACACAGCCCTAGAGTCAACGAACCTGTCCAATGCTACCACAATCATCGGATGGTCTCGTCATTATGTCATCTCTCAGGTGTAATACAATTAAAATTGTTTACACCCTTTATTGTTCTCACTATAGATTATCAATGGGCGATTCTCTAAAAGAAATTCTACTTCTGTTTGTATTGCGATTCTAATCATTTTTAAAAAAAAAAAAGTTGATCATATCGTAAAATAAAGATTTACCGAATACATACTCATCGAAAATTATTTTGTAAATAAAAATACTTGTTTCATAAAGATTCGCCGAAAATATTATTTAAATCTCTAAAATTCAATTGAAATAAATTTTCAAAAAATAATGGATTTTGCTAAATAAAATTAGCATTCGTTCAAATTAAAATACAGAGTGATTGATTTAAAACCGGTAGATATTAGTAAAAAATCCCTAACATCTGTCGGGTCGGCAACTGTCTAGAATCACCCAGAAATGCATATTTATATGTTATATACATTTTTAGACAGTTACCGACCCAGGAATTGTCCCCTAATTTCTGCCGTTTTTATATCAAACACAGTGTAAATTAATTATTTGACATAAATTATTCCCGGGGAAGGGAAATCTTCCCCAAAAAAGCATATGCACGAGATATTTTCAATTTTTGTTATAGCAACAATCTATTTGATAGAGATGCTACAAATAAATTGTCGATTTTTACTCGAGGGTTGAGAGAGGGATATATCTATACATTTAAATACAATAATGAAATAGAATCAAATATGCGTTATTAACGTGTTTAAAATTTTTCATTTGTGACTGTTACTATAGTAACAACATTTATGGAAAAGAGTTTCATTCTTGAATTATTTTATTAGAATATTCAATGAAAGGATAATAAACCATTTACAACTGAAAAACTAATGTAATGCTAAATTTATAATTTTCCTGAAATTCTTAAACCCCTTTCGATGAATTTTGATTTTTTGCAATTTATTAGATGAGTTTTAACCGTTTTGCAATGTATGTAAATTCAGTAAATATTTATCAATTCAAATGCAACCTTTGTTCGGATATACATATGTAGTTTCGATGATTATCTATTCGGTGAATGTTACCAAAACCAATCACACGGCGTGTATTGTAAATTGTATTCGTTTCAATTCAAATATCGAACTGATATTAGAGTTATGATCCATAAACTATATTCACGTATTACAATCTCATTTTATAATCTCATAGTGTATGTTCAGCAGTCTCATGAGGGAATAAAAGTGTATTATATGAGAGTCATAAATATATCGCTCGTCTCATGTCCGGTTAATGTTTACGTTAATGTTTACGTTAATGTTTACGATAATTAAACAGACAATTCACATTTAAACGGTCGCATAATGTTTTATTATTATAGCAATTTTGTAGTGCTGTTTTTCCGTGATCATAGGTATTTAATTGTACAGGTGTGCATAGTAATATATTTTGGCAATTTTATGGGCATTTGTCATATCATTACAATGATATGTGAATGTTTACACAGAATAAAATATTAGGGCTTTTGTTATTTAACACTGTATTATGCAATGAATGAGGGGAAATATAATGTTAAAATAACAATTTATGTAAATTCAGGTGAAAATAACAGTTTTAATAAGAGTGTTCATTTGCATTTCAATACCGTTTCATGTGTCATGTGTAATCCCACAGTTGTGTTGTGTCAGTTTTATTTCAGTTGTAAAAGTCACGATTAGAAATTCAAAAATCTCTTTCTTTTTTCTTATTGAAGAATATAAATTAACGAAAAATAAAACATCACCATAATTAAAAGTATATTATATGTTACATGCATGTATTTGACTTAAAAACCTGATGATAATGTAAAGTGAAATACAGAATGTGTACGTGTAGTGTATGATAAGACGCGGGGGAGAGTTTTACAGGGAGATCCAAAAACATGAAAAACCTAAAACAGGGAGAACCAAAACAGGAGACTCTAAACTGATTCACATTTAATAGGGCAGGTGCTTCATGTCTGCTCATGCAGATATATGATGATGATGATGATCTCACCCAACATTTTTTGATACCCGACTGCACCTGAAGGTACTGGTAACACCATTAGTCCGCCACACGATGGTGTTTCACCCTTACTTAATATCCTTAATCCATGTTAATGTTCCATTGTCATGAAATTACTGATAAAGACATAATGTTCATGAATTTCTAATTAAAAAGATACGATTAATGTGTGATACGATTGATCAAATTAATCAAAATTAATCAGCTCTTTGATTATATAATTTAAATTTAAAAATCTCTATTTTGATAGTTTACGTCACTATTGAATTAAAGTTAAATGTAAAAATTATAATATAAATAAGCGGTGTTCTCCATGAGGAAGTAAATTATTTAGCATTAAAAAACACAAATCTGGAGATACATACATTATCAACATTTAACTGTATTATTATTGTTATGGGATGAGTCTGCGAACTTTTATTTCATTTACACTGTTCTCATAACAATGTTTTCTATAATAGTTTATTATTTGTTTCGACAAAACACGAGCTGATGTCATCGACCCAAATGTCGGGCGCAAAGAAATTTCCAATTTTCTACGTATTTATTTATATATTTTTCGTCCCCCAAAACCCCCCAAAACCCCTTAAAATCATCCTCTTAATCCTCCCTTTGGCAATAATGATTGAGACTTTCCGAGTCGAGTTCGAAGCCCTCAATCAATGTTCATATGATTATGGATATAAGCGTGGCAAATGGTGATGGTAATTGAATTTAATTATGATAATAGAGCAGATCATTTATCGATTTTCCAAATTTTCCGTGTAATTATTCAATTGAATCATTTCTGACCGTGGGAAATGAAATCAGTTATGTCCCGCTGCAAACCCTTACAGCACCAATTGCATTGTATCGTATGACCCTATTCGTGATGGTGATGCGATAGGACCGCTTTCACTGTTTCTATCGATAACTGATTTTTAATTAATTAATTATTATTATTTTCTTTAAACTTTTATTTTCATTCGGTCATTTGAAATTGTAATTTTGTAAAATTTTATTTTATATATGTTAATAATATACACACGATATTCTCACATAAAATTACCACAAATGACTCAATAAGAAAACCCACAAATAGATTAAATCCCCATAAACTGACTCACGAAAGGGTAATTTCACTGTGGTATTGTTATATCATTTACGGTAATATTGTATAATAATGATAAACATTAAGGACAATAATAAAAAAAAATTCATATTCACATATTCACAACTATAAACCTCATTTCATTTTAAGAACGGAAATTGTGGGATGTCTTTTAGATTTGAATAATTAAATACTAATTAAAAATTAATTATAATAATTAGAAATCTCTAATTATCGTCCTTCGGATTGGGGTACCAAAAGAGCCAAAAAATGGCTCAAATCAAATTCTCACACTCGAATGGAACCCTCAATTACATTGATAACCCCTATCTTAAGGCCCTAGACTTATAAACCCCGTTTTTTGAGTCGAATAATGTTGAGTATAATAACGTCACAGTAATAGGACATTATTATAATATCAAATAAAAAATCATTATTTAATACAAAGAAAAATTTTAATTCTCATTAACGGTTCGAATTGATTTGTGTGACCGCTTTTCAATAATCAATAAATGCCGATACAAGTGATTCTATTAACATTAATATGCCAGAATACAATACTGTTGCATAAATCACCGGTGAACCCTTTCACTATTAAATAAATGAGATAACACTTCACGCCACATTTTGACTTTTATCACCACAATTATCATTCTCTGCCAATCTTTATAATCTTCACATTATTTTTGACATGATTTACAGAGAAAAATGAAGTAATTGGAGGCGATTCGGCGGGTAATGAATACCAAAGAGGATGTACAGCGATACACAAACAGTGAACACTGACATTTAATGTCTATTTTCACCCTCCAAAATCAATGAGTCTCTTGTCCAAAAGTATGCCAAAAATTAATTAATTTTCGGTGACACTTAAACCCATCATCATTACTTTGAAGGTATTAGCGATAACCTTGTAATAGCATCACTTATATCCCATAAGACGCAAGAACATAACACGAGATTAACTTTAAAGATCTTTGAGTACGATTAACATTCATTGCTAATCATGTTTTCTGTAATTTAGTAGTGTGGTGAGTGAAGCCGATGAAAGTTGCCATTCAAATTTAATGTTTTGTGACCATTTAAGTCATATTCAGATGGTGATATATGTTTTAAACTGTTTAAACAACTGCATATGCCAATTATATCAGATCCTTAAGATCCTTTGATTCAGTTATATTAATCTTAAATCACGGGATAAATGATCCTTTTTGTAGAAAAATTCAAATTCTTATCTATTTATTTATTTGCACTATAAAAAGATTACGCTGAATCGTTATAAGTTTTACGCTTAAACGATAAACAATACAATACAATAACATTATTATAAATTATATAATTAATTTTAATCATATTCTCAATTAAATCAGTTATTCATTGAAATTAGAAAAAATAGAAAAAAAAATAGAAAAATTAGAAAAATTAGAAAAATTAGAAAAATTAGAAAAATTAGAAAAAATAGAAAAAAAATAGAAAAATTAGAAAAAACTATTTTTTCTAAATGAGGAAATAGCATTGAGTCAGTCGTGTTGAACAATTCAATATGAAAATAGCACAATAAAAAAAACTTTAAATTAAATTATTTTCATTACATTGTAAATTATTTGCAAACATAAGATTAGACAATAGCAATTACTCGCAATTAATTGTCGGTTATACCTATATGAACGCCGCGTTTCATTATACTGACATTAAGTCAGACGTGAAAGTGATTTGCCAGTGAATTAATGTCGTAATTGAATGAGAGTGGTGTCTGTGAAAGACATAAATCCCAATACAGTTGTAACTGCTTATATAAAGTATTTATATTATATATAAATACCTTTATATAATGCTTATTCAATTGATTAATCTGTGCCAATATATTGCAAAACTTTAAACAAGAAATTGCAAAATCCAATTTTTGTCGCTAAAATTATTTATTATTATTATTATTATTATTATTATTATTATTATTTAAAGTGCTAATGGAAATATACCAAAAATATTTTTCTCATAAAAGTATGATCTTTAATTAGAATTTAAAAAACATATTAAAGAGCCATAACTGTATCCATAAATATACAAATATTCTAAAGGCGTTCAGGAAATATGTTCAGCGCGAGAAGAAAATAGAAACAAAATTTTGTTGAAATTCTCCTCCCGCAACTCTATAAGCATCATTCGCCATCCTCAATGGTGGTTTCAGTTATCGAGAGAATAAAGTGCGACATTTAAGTGATATTAATCCTCAACTTCTTTTGAAAGCTCTTTTAAGAAGTAGCGTTAAGTTAGTGTTGCCCTAAGCCATTGTATTTGTCATTTGAGATCATTTTAATTCGGGAATTTGATAAACGTCAGTATCCCATTGCAATACCCGATAAACTGTTGTTGATATTAACTCTCTCATTACCAATTTGTGATCTTCAGATGGACAGTGTGAGATTAGATACCCGCACAAACTCATCGAATTGCGTCACCGTAAGACATTCTCAGTCCATTTGAAGTGAGGCAATTGTCAGATGCTTAAGAAATTGTGACCATTGCATTGGTACTTTTCCACACTCCTTGACGTGTGTTCTAATAGTGTGAGCAATAATAATAGTTATAATAAAATTTTGGCCATCATCTTATCATGTGTCTAAAAGGATTTATTATGAACCATCATGTTACAAGTTGATGATAATGTCAGAAGCAATACCATTGACTCTATATCATTGACATCCCATTATTCTAAGCATAATGCAATACTTCACTTGTATCGCAAATCGCCACTATTAAATCATTTTCTGACCGTACCAATTGTTTCATCATTTGAACAATTATTTATAAGCATTTTTAAAGGTGTTTTCTTTATTCGCTTTACAATCGGATAAAACTCCATTATTTAACTCTATATAACTCTATCATAAAATTTTTAAACTCTCGTTTATCATAATCGTGGTGCTTATTGTTTAACTGTTTGACAATGTCCATTAATCACATTGAAATATCATCGCAATCACCGGGAAGCAACAACAATGGTACCGCAATGGTGAATCTTTCACCACTTCCCGCTGCCGCAGTGAGTGTGTCAAATTCGGCTACTAAATTACGACCGATAAAAATCGGGAATGGGATTTGGTAAGAGAATAGCTTCCAATTGCATGTATATAAATGCTTATATATATGTATATGATTGATGTACATATGTATATGATTGGTGTGCATATGATTCGAGTTCAATTTTTTGTTGACGCATATAATTATGTTAAACCTGAAATGATTATCATTAAATTTTTTACACTGACGGTGATACTCATGAACGATTACTCATGAACTTGTGTCCTCTTCACGCTTATGGGTCATCATATGGAGAGTATTTACAGTTTTCCTATTTTTTATGTATCGACAAAAACTGGAATCTAATATAACATCCCAATTTCCATTTGTGATCTTCACTCGGATGTCATTCGGGTATTGAAAAATTCCGCAAAAAATAAACCAAAGCATGTGAATGTGAATCCACTCTAATGTTAGTTGCATTTATATTCTGAGGCCACAAGTGTTTGATTGTCATGAACAGAAACTTTTTATGTGTCAAAAATTGTGATTTGCAAACCCTGCAAATTTGTTGTGCGACAATTTTGTGTTTTCAGCGATTTTTACAAAATTTCGGTTTTTTGAATGCACATCCCTTCAAATAATATAATCCTTTCAAATACTTGACCATCCTTTTGATGCGCATTCACATCTTATACAATTCTTATACAATTCTTATGCAATTGTGTTCTATTGTATGCTAACATATTGAACGTTAACATATTTATAGCGTTTTTCAATATCTGATATTAAATTGAAAATATTGCTTTTTGCATTAAACATATTTCTTTGTGAAAATTGCATGTGATTTTTGTTAAAAATAGTATTATAATGGAATTCAAATCCCACAATCAGCATCTTTTGAGGCAAACTCTGAGCACAGATTCGTCTGTTTTTGTTGTTATTGAAAAAAAGTAAAGATTTTCATCTGCTTTTAGATGAAAAATAAAATGCCCTTAAACTTTCACCCCTTCTGTAGAACTCAACGGGTGATATATGAAAAATATAAAGTATTTACGTGATTTATGATTGCGTTGACCGATACAGGTTCAAGTAATGATTAAGGCATACATGTACATGACTTTGTCTGACTGAAAAGGGTACTCGAATCTGACCATTGGTGAACTTTGTTTAGGAAAACAAATATGCTATTTGAGTCACGTAAATGTTTTAAGGGATGATACATGACTTGACTGTCACTCGTTAATGATAAGAAAAATTAATTAAAATATTTATTAATGAAATAATGTCCTATCTGAATAGGAACCCCCCGTGGTGGCACCGTCGCACCCGTATGGAAAGATCACTTTGTGCAATCGCAGTCATAGCACTAGTCATGTGCGTCGCGATGACAATTGCATTGGCATTTGTTGGTTATCATTATCAGTATCATTTAGGTATGTTCATGATCATCACGATAATGCTGATGATGATTTACGTAATGTAAACAAAAATTTAAATCGAAAATGTAAATACAAATGAATGAGTTGCATGTCTGTATGCGTTACTAATGTCGACGAACTTTTCTATGGATAATAAATAAATCTGAAATGTATGTGATGTTCAAAGATACTTAATCATTCACATCATCATCATCTTTATACAATGAAATGCCAATCATAACCTAAATCTTAATGTCATACACACACTGCTGTAAGGGTTAATACTCGTAACATATCATAAGAAATTTTATTTTAAAAAAAAAATAAACACCATAAACGTAAAAATGATTCATCATTAGTATTAACAATGATGTACTTAATTTTTTAAATTAATTAATATATAATTATTAAATGATACCATAAAAATGAAATTTTTAAATGATGAGATTTTGGATTTTCTCCCAGAATCAGGGTCATCCCATTTTTTTGCACCCTCAGCCCAACATCTAGTCAAAGATAGCGAACAATCGAACCCAAATACAATCAATGGCTTAGATAAGGATAATCAGGCATGTCTCACCCCTGGATGCGTAAAAGCGGGTAATTTCATTATTTTTATTGATTATATTTAACATAAAAAATATTAATTTAATAAAAAATAAATTAATCAATTTTAGCGGCCGAATTATTAAGAAATATGAATGATAAAGTTGAGCCGTGCAATGATTTTTATCAGGTATTAGAATGTGACTTAATTATGAATTATCAGACTTAATTGATAATAATTGATTTATGGTGAAAATACATAGTTTGCCTGTGGTGGTTGGGTCGACACACAAGTGATCCCCGATGATAAAACATCTGTTTCGGTGTTTTCACTACTTCAGGATGACCTAAACAATAAATTACGGGGTCAGTTATATTTTTAATCTTAAATTCTGTATAATTAATTAATAAATTAATATATTTTTAAATATAGTTTTAGTGGAAAAAACTGTCACTACTAAAGAACCGGACTTTTTCGTTAAAATGCGTAACATGTACAAATCGTGTATGAATTTGCGTGAGTATCAAATATGAAATATTTAATTTTAAATACACGATTAATATAAATTTATTTTTTATCATTTTAATTATAGAAAAAGCATATAAATTTAAATATAGTACAATGCAATTAGCATTTCTAAAAAATGCCCGCATAATGTTTAACTAATCTATAGCTTAAATAAAAAATATGACTTTTAAAGTTCATTAACGGTATAAATGATCCAATTCTGTCGCACTAAAAAGTGTCAATTAAAGCAAAAACAATTTATTCATGTCATTTAAATAATATATTTTTATTTTTATTTTCAAAGCTGACATTGAAAAAGTGGGAAATGAGCCAATTTTAGAAGTGCTCCACGATTTGGGTAATTGGCCAGTCATAGAGGGATCCGATTGGGATCCGCAAAAATTTGATTGGTTAAAAATGTTAATTGAATTTCGCAAATTGGGATTCAGTCACGACATTCTAATGGACTTATCTGTAACACCCGATTTCCGAAATAACACTCATCACATCATTGATGTAATGTTTGCTGCTCTTTAATGATACGAACAGAATAAGTATGAGTCTGTCTTAATTTTATTAGTTGGATCAAGCGTCGTTGGGTATGCCCGACCGTAGCTATCTTCTAAGAGGGCTCAATGACTCAGCTGTTGCCGGTTATTATAAACTGATGGTGGAGAGCGCAATGATGTTAGGAACTAATGTTAATAGAACTACAGTTGAGGAGCAAATGCTCGACGTACTCAATTTCGAGACGATTCTCGCAAATGTGGGTTAATTATCGAGTATTACCATATGTTAACTCAATGTTTATGACAATTTATATGTCTTATTTTCTCATTGTTATTGCTGCAGTATTCGCTTCCACGAGAAGAAAGAAGAAATATCAGTTTATTGTATAATAAGATGACCATTGCTGAGGTCGCACAATTGGCACCCAAAGTAATAATACTGTTTATTCGTATTTAACATATAAATACAAAATTTACAAAATATACTCATTAAATTGCAAATAAAACTTACAGAAACAGAGTCACAAATAATTTAAAAAAATAATTACATTTTAATATTTATAATATAATATTTATATAATATAATATTTATATAATATAATATTTATAATTTTTTTATTTTATTCTCATTCTACTTCTATAACAGACGAATTGGAATAAGTATTTTAATGAACTCCTAAAAGATTCGGTGACCGAAAAAGAGGAAATCATTGTTAATGTACCATCGTTTATCAAAAAAGTTGATAATTTAATTGCTGAAACGGACAAACGGTAGCGCAATACTCTATATATAAATATAAAGTTATTCTATTTATAGCAAAAACTAATGTTTGGATCAATTGTTATTAAATTGTGATTGCAGAGTCTTAGCAAATTATATGTTATGGAGAGTCGTGCTCCAATCATTTGCCACACTCGGCAAAAAATGGCGTGAATTGGCGCAGGAATATAATACGGTAATAACGGGACAGGCACGTGAAGAGCCCCGATGGGAACAGTGTATGGCATCACTTACAGGCAGTTTGGGAATCGCTCTCTCATCTCTATACGTGAGGAATCATTTCAAAGGCGACAGTAAACATATAGTATGGCATTATTAGTTACTAAATCAGGCATATGATTAACAAACATATAATTAACATAACAGGCACTTGAAATGGTCGGATACATCCATAGAGAGTTTATTAAAATAATTGAATCAGTAGAATGGATGGATGAGGGAACGCGACAAAAGGCTAAGGAAAAAGCATTTGCAATTACCCCATATATTGGTTATCCCGACGAGTTACTTAATGATGAAAAAATTGCTGAAATATATAAAAATGTAAGTTTTACCATCATTAGAACTTTTCATATTCATTCAGAGTCTGATAATCATACGATAGTAATTCAAAAAACTATAATACTGCTCAAAGGAGTATAATCGGTCTTTAGATGTTGGTATTCAGAGATACCGATTCAGTGGATCTGTAATTCTACTCTAATATGCTGCTATTCATTTGGGTAATATAGTGGAGTCTTTAACTTTTCTCAGGGATCTCTGCACATCTCTGCACATCTCTGCACAAATCCTTAAGGGGTAATTCCTTAGGGCTATTCATAAGGGTATTATAAATTTTATTGAATCATTAGCGAATCATTATTATTATAATGGATAACGGTTATGCTATGGTAATAGTCTCGTCTGTGACCTGAAATCATTAATTTAATAGTGTACTTTTCTGTAAAACACAGTTCTTGCGGCAATTGTATCATAAAGTCTTATCTCTAAGTAAAGATGAACTCATATTGATTAATGATATTTCCGTAAAATGAGAATTTAAGATTTGCACATTAAGTTTTATGTTTACGCCGTATAAAATAGTAAAATGATTAAAACAATTATGGTTTAAAATATTTAGTAATTAG
>LBFL01010856.1:18191-39450 GCA_000988845.1 Hypochthonius rufulus
AATAATGGTTATCACGACCGGTATTTGATTCTTAAAGAGAAATTTTTGACGATATCCTTTGTGATGATCATTGGTAATAGTGTTTATTATACTTTAGTATGCATTTTCCGCAGCTGTTTCATGTAGCATAAGGCCGTATAAATTAGCGACGGTGACCTTTTAACTGAATTTGCATTTGAAAATTGCGTTTGAATGTGATTTACTCTTTCATTCTCATTTTGTTTTTATTTGCATAATAACTATGCATGGAACTATGGAACTATTCCCGTGAAAGGTGCGTTTATGTTGATTCGCGTACCCCGATGTATGTTCCCGATGTTTGTTCGTAAATATGGTAAAAGTAAACGTTCGTTTCTTAAGCTTATTTTTCATTCATTTTGTTTATTTAGTGTTTTCGGTGCGCTTTTCTTTTCTTAATCGTTATTAACCGATGCATTACTATAGTTGTGTAAATTCTTATCTCCTAAAACAGCAATTGGGTTGGGATGATGCTCTTCATCTAATCCCAACTTACAATGCATTAAAAGGCACGACCATTAGCAGTATACACATAAACCTCCATAACTTGAACATATTGCAGTCGAAAATTTTTGTTGAAAATAAGGAGGTTTTCAAGCTATAGAGGTTCATTTATAATGTAAATCAATAGAGGCGGGTCTTGAGAATTTATTGAAATTATAGAGGTTTTCGAGGTATAGAGGGTTGAAGTTATGGAGGTTTATGTGTATATTGAACTTTATCGTCGTTTGCTCCTAACTGTAGTATGTATTACCCTATGCAAGTAATAAACCTTTTGTTGTCATCCTAATCTTTCACTTTTTAACCCCCTTTTTCAGTTGTGATTCGAGTATATTCCCATTATTATTGATTCTTTAGGTCCATTAGTAAAATGTCATGTAATAGAGTGAGATGAACATTATTCTACAATATTTGAAATTCTCGATTTACGAATTCCTGTCATTAGTTTTACTCCTATTATTGTATTAGTTCAGTGCCTTTCCAGTAGCGTATGTATTGTAGAAGTTGAGTGTATTGTAGAAGTTTATATTAGTATTGTGTTAGTTCAGTGCCTTTCCAGTAGCATATGTATTGTAGGAGTTGAGTGTATTGTAGGAGTTGATATTAGAATTCCCAAACAAAATAATTTATACGCGTATTGTAATAACTGTCATCACCACTGAAAGAAAGAATCACATAAAATATTTTCGCATCAAATACTTTAATTGTGCCCGAAAATGGAATTGTGTAATAAATTTTGGTCATTTGATTCTGCAAATTCCCAAATGCAGTTTTGATGAACCACTAATAGCTTATGTTTGCAGTGAAACCTTTAAAAACATTCATCGAAATATCATAGCATTTTCGGTAAACATTTACTCCCGCAGAATTAAGCCCATGGGCTTAGACTTAGCTTAGGGCTTATATTAAGAGAAAAGATCGTAGAATGTTAAAAATCTCGTATTGCATTTTATCTGATTAATAATGAAAATATATTTTTCTTAATTTAACCATATACAGACCAATGTTCCACATAAATGAACATGCACTTTGAAAATTAAATAATTTGATTTAAACACAGAATCAAAGTTTTCGTAATGATTGCATTGCATAACATAAGCAATTTTTAAATCACTATAAAATGCATCGTTTTGTTATGTTATTGAACATAAAGTAATGAAAATACAAAGATAAACCAAAATAATAATAATTTCATAATGCAAAATTTAAAAATATTTTTAATGTGATTACTAAACCCCGGATTATATGCTTTAATAAGTGTGGTCACCCTAATTACACAAATTAATTAAATCGAAAATCTCATAATTTAAATAAATCTCAAAAATAAACTCAAATAAATGATTATTTTAAAATGAATTCGATTCTGATATAAATGATTATAAAATATTAATTTATAAACAATAACAAAATTCTATATTGAAAATTCTTTTTTATAATGAACCTCAATAAATTTGAATATCACAATATCTTGAACAAAAAATTTAGACAGCAAAATGTTCAAGTTATAGAGATTTATTTATATGACAATTAACACAAGTTGAAAAAAGACTGATAAATAGGGTGACCACATTAAAAGCGATTACCCTTTTAATTAACTCTACTTGCATAATTTAATTGTCATGAGAAATTTATTTTTGTGTATTCCCTAATCTCGAAATTCAAATTCGAAACTCATAACAGCGAAACTCAAAATTTCAAAATCTCGAATTGCAAATTATAATTTTGAGGTTTTGAATTCGCTCATGAGTTTCGAGATTTTCAATTTCGAGGTTTTGCAATTTCGAGATTGTGTTACTAAACCTTTATTTTAACGGCTAAACCTTGAACTTACATTAGTTGTAGCGATTATTGTAGATATTTATATAACTTATTTCCGAATATAAATCCCGGGATTATTTACATAAAACTCCGATACATAAACTTTCTTTACATAATGTGTTTATGTAAAAAGATAGTGACTTTTAATGATACAGTAATAGTTAATGGTTTATTATTATCATCTCTATTATAATGTATGATTTATGATATTAGCATAATTAATGTATAAAATTAATGTACAATATTAATGATTCCACAGTTGGTACAAATTAATGACGATTTCTGTGGAATGGATGTGAATACCCCTCTCGGGGGATCGATGCCCGTCGAAGCGACACCGGTTCTTACTTACAACAATGTCCTACTTACGTCTGTAGCTGCGACTTCGACTCACGATTACACTGTTGTCTTTCTCGGGACAGCGAATGGCCATTTGAAAAAGGTAAACATCATTAATGTTAATTATTTATTACGATCGTTCATTACGCAAATGCAAATTACTGTATCCTCATTAATGTAGTTGAAAGTTTATTAAAGTTTACAACATTTATGATAAACAAAAGGTTAAAAACTTTTATAAAAACCATTATGCAGTGAACCCTTTTTTCAGCGAATTACTTTTTATTGAAAGAGTATTTCAGGATAAAGATGGGAAATTCTATGAAAATACGAACTAAACTATTCTATTCGATTCTGGAAGTAAACTTTAAGATTAGATATTTTTGAAATTTTTTTAAAATTTTACACTAAACTAAAAGAATTTTACAAAAACTAAATTTTTAAAAAGATTTTCCAATTGCATTTAAAAATGGTGCACATTTGTTAATTGTAATATTAACAATTCACATATAATTAATTTTGTTTATTTCAATTTAAAATGGAAACTCAAATGTAAGCATAACTCAATTCCATTCGAACAAAATATTTGGAAAAAACAAACTAAAGATTTTGAAAATTTTATAAACTATTTTTTAAAAGTATATTCGAATTCTTCGAATTATAGTTTAGTTTAGTCCATTTTCCCTTATCTATTTCAGGGCATATATTTTTGCAAAAAATGTTTTTAATTGAAAGATATAAAAGATTTTCTCACAGTGATGTAAATATTTACCATTAGATTAATATCGAAACGATATTATCCTTGCATTTGATGGGCATTAATGATTATTTTTAATTTATTACACTCGTTTCAGTTCCCCCCAAACAATAAGAAACATTTGCAAATGCTATAAATAACAATGAAAATTCCATAGTCAAATTGTTTAATGACAGTTATTGTCATCACCCCAAATTCTCCTACTTTTGTGAGAAGGAAATGCTAGAATACTTTTTATACCATCCTCTAGATTTTTTAAATATTAATTTATTTTGCCATATCATTTACTTTCTTTATTAAGTAATTCGCTAAAACAAAAATTCCCATTTTGAGCAAAAATAAAAAAAATGAAACTTTTTAATGGTGCATCTAAAAAGATAATCTTTAGATTAAAAATTTAGACAATGGACTTAAACTTTAAACATTGACAGTAGGGATTAAATTTAATATATATTTAATATGTATGGTAAGTATAAAGCTTAAGAAAAAATTCTAGATTAAAGCATAAGAAAAATTTCTAGATTAAAGTCCAAAATGAACGGCTTTATTTTGCCTTAAATTGTCTCTAAATCTTTGTAAGTCAATAACCTAAACATAAAATGGTAGGGACTGATATGAGAGCGGAGGTGGAATCGCGTGTTTTATTCCTTTGGGAATTTTATTAGTGAGGGAAACAGTATTACTTCTCCAGTAGTACTGAAGAATCATATATATGTTATATTGAAAAGTAAAGCCGAGGGTTACATTTATGCCGGCGGTTGATGTTAGATTCCGTATTAAGGTACTCTCTCATTCTCATATCCATGAATTGGGATCGATTTGACGTGCATATACGCGCCGATGTGCGTACTCACATCGCAGTAAATAATCGCAAATTACAATTTATTGCCGGTAATTATATGAATTTATGTGAATCGAGTTAAATATTCGCCCCAAAAAAGTAATTTTTATATAAAATAACATATATAACGCGTATATACGCTTTTTTATGCCGCAGTGACATGCAACTATAACCAAAATTACTCGTAAAATCCATTGAAATCGGTATTTGAATGAAACACGATTAACAAAAGAGTGCCTTTAATGTCCTTTTTCAATAAGTGCATCATCGCGATGTCACATGAAGTAAATGTTCACTCTCTCGTGAATGCACTCTTTTGATTCTGGAACAGGAGATTCGGGAACAGGAACTTTACGTCTTCTAACATATTATAAAGGGAAAGGACTCCGGTAAAATCTGCGATAATTAGCTTCATGCATGCGTCACTTGTTGTACCAAAGTGAGGCACATATGTGCATAAACGCATCGTTACGTTCATTTTATACTTTAGCATAAAGTAATTTAATGCAAAACAGTTAATGGGGATGAACAAAATTGACATTTCATTGAGAATTTTTCATTTAATAATGTGAGGAATTTTTGAGTCAATTTTTTAACGAATATAAAGTGAGTTAATAACTGAAGAGAGTAATTGAAGCAGAGTATTGAATAATGAATGATTCGCATATTTGATGCAAATGCGATGCAAATAGTCTCTATGCAAATAGAGTCTCTATGCAAAGAGTCTCTATTTAATAGGAGCGCATTTATCAATTGAATCAATCAAATTATACTTTAATTTAAGGCTCACATATATTCACCAATACATTACCTGAAAGCTTTAGTGTCTTCCTTTTTAAGTGACACGGTACATGTTACCCGATGCAGAATAATTGATGCAGACACTGACTCAATAGTTGATTTAATCAGTGTGCGTGTCACATCATTCTCGAGTATTATCGAACCCGAATGTTTGGGTTCTATGCCATTCTATACTATTCTATACCATTCAGGTGCTGCAGAAGAGGGGTGAATATGTAGAAACATACCATTAGCAGTATACCATCAGCAGTATACCATCACCACTATACCATCACCAATGCCATCACAAACATATGATAATAGATCATTCTCCGCGCTTTAATCAAAGTTATTCGATATCTCTGAGTATAAAACTCATTTCTCTACGCAAATGGTACATGTTTCATAATTTATTCCTCCGAATGTCTCACACGTGATTCATTACTATGATTTGTCGCATTTCCCTTAATATTTATTAACAGTCATAATGTCAATTTGGGTTAAACTGCCCCTTTATGCAGTCGCAGCACACACTACATTAACGCCAAAATTTGATTTTAATGTAATTTCAATGGAATTTGTTATATCATCAAACATCAGTCAAAAATGATTGATGAACGGTTTGTCGTTTGTTTAGTTTAGCCGTTTGATGTTAGCCAATATCAGACTTTCTCATGCTCCATACACTCAACTGACACCACTGAAAGATTATTTTTCCTTAAAATGCAAAATGCAAACCCATTTCTATGGTTCCCGGTTATTCAAAAATAGGGATTAGAGAAGGAATAAGAGAACTCAAATAGAGGCTGTTTTAATGGAAATGATAATTTTATTCGTTATTCTCCCATCGCACGATTCCATATGTTTCAGTTTTACAAACCGATGGTCACCGCTACGACTGATAAACTTATTCGTAACTCTCTACACAAAGACCGGTATCGATTATTGAAGCACTTTTTTTTAACGACCCTATTGTTGAACTGTCGTCAGTGTTATTTTTTGTGGAGTACGGTATTTTGCTACTTTAACATGAATGCAGTGCTTTTCTCTAGAATTGCCCTATGTTCTGATCACGCAACTATTGATCTCATATACTGTCATCACTTTTTAAGGGAGAAATGCTATTTAAAGGTATCTTTTCAATGAATTGTCAATGAATTCTGAAGATGCTACGGTATTGAGACATTACAAAACTATTTCTATTCACTGTTGATGTGTGCACTGAAAAAACATTAGAGTAGTGATGAGAGCAGTGATGGGAGCAGTGATGAGAGTAGTGATGAACGATCTTTACATAAGATAATTGTGTTTTATTATGTGTAATCTTTATTCGTATGAATTTTGTCATTTGCAGGCTGTAGTCGAATCGAGTCTGAACGCGTTTGAGTTCAGCGATATCGTAATTGAAGATGGAAGTCCCGTTAACTCTGACATGTATTTCGTGGATCTTAATAATAAAAATTATCTCTATGTGATGACCGAACGCAGAGTAAGTTATGAATTATATGTATAAAAAATTGTTGATTTTACTTGATTTTTATCATTTTTATTTATCTTTATCTGTACCTTCAGGTGACGATGGTGAAAGTACAGGAGTGCCAAATATATCGAACGTGCGGAGAGTGTCTCGGAGCGCGTGATCCTTACTGTGGATGGTGCTCTCTCGAAAATAAGTAAGTCCGAGATGTGATGATCTTTCATTGATCTCCGGTGTTTCTATGGATACACTTTCCCTATCATTCTCTTCTCATTTTTCTCATTTTATTTCGTTTATGTTCTCTTCTATTGGTTATTTGCGGCAAATTAAAAGCTTTATTCCACGAGATTATTATATTTCATATCCCTTTATTTGCCGAATATTTTTCATGTGAAGTTACATAACAATGACGTTATGGCTTTGAATGATATTAATTTTTATCGCTATAAATATGCCGTTAAATTATTTATTTTCAAATTTTTAGATATAAAAATAATGGTTCTGTTGATTCTGCTGTTTAAGGGCATCATTTTTTCTGAAAAAAAATAATATTAAATGTATTTACTTTTTATTATTGTATAATGATTATAATGATTGCGTTTTTATTTTCAAAAAATTTAAAAATTATATTCTTTTAAAGTTAAGAAATATTTAGAAAAACATTTTCCTCTATAATCGTATTGATTTTATAAAATGCTTTTTAGTTTTTGTGAAATTTATTTTTTGAAACGCAACGGCATTGCAATGCGGATAGAGATGCACTTTAATGTACACAGAGCCACGAATTGAGTTTAATGTCACGATTAAACGCATATTTAAAAAATGAAAATCGTATGATGTAATTAATTACATCATACAGAGACTAAATAAATAGTATAATGATCGACGATTACAAAAAATGTATATCTTTTGCTATTCATTACGATGATTTTCTTATCATTTAAAAATGATTAATTTGCATATTTAGATGTTCCCTTCGAAGTGACTGTGCAGAGGCAGCTCAAGACCCGTTATATTGGCTCTCATACAAAAGTGGTAAATGTACCACTATTACTCAGGTTCAGCCGCCACAGATCCAAAGGACCACTGCCAGAACCTTGAGTCTGGTGATTGATAATCTGCCAGTATTAGACGGTCAATTTTTCTGTGCGTTCACAGCTGCCGGAAAAGTTCAGATCACTAATGCCACACGATCAGCCAATGGCGTCAATTGTCCGACACCACCAACAGACTCATTACCTCCGATTTCGCAGGGACAGCGTAAGTGTCATGCCATTATTACTTCATTACTCGATGTTTGTTTTGCTCATCCATCGCTACGATTCCCCAAATTACTTCAAATAAATCAATAAATAGGAATTGCAATTCAATTATTTTTATCCTCTCAAATTTAGTCTTAGGCTAACATATCATTTGAATATTTTTTCTCATTCTTTATGCATGAATAATTTCATTGAAAGCATTTCAAGACTCTTAAGAGTGTAAAATTTATTTTATTTGAATTTATTTGAATTCATGCAGTGCATTGAGCATTTCTGACTCTGATATTTAATAATTCGCATATATATATATATGTGTGTGTATATATATATATCTATGAAAGCTCATCATAGCTTAACATGCTCGTCATGCACCCAATATCAACATATTCATTTGTATTCATACTGAACATAAAAAATTGAAATTAAGGGATTGCCATTTTGGCCCTCATAACATTATGCTTTCGATGGTTTTTTTCCTTTTGTATTAATGTAGAAATGAATGTTGAAACGTGATGGTAAAAGGTTCCGATGTCATTAGCTATTAGCCATTAGTTTCCCGATGAGCATCATTACTATTATTATTTTAATAATGACGCCCCTGCCTTTGCTATTACCATCAACGATAATAATATACTGTGTTACGGTTCATCCCCTCCCTTCAATATTTAATGCCGTGTGTTGCACCGTATAATGAAATTCCCGTTAAATTTATGTTTATATTTTTTATTATACTTTTTTTAGATCATTTTACGGCGAAATTATCGGTCCGTATGAAAGTCGGGCCGGACTTTGTCGCTACGAATTTCACGTTCTATGACTGTAGTTCATACTCGAGCTGTACTCAGTGCGTTTCGAGTCCATTCCCATGCGATTGGTGTGTCGGTGGACATCGATGCACACACGACACCGGAGAGAATTGTCGAAATGATATTCTAGTGACAGGAGTGTCTTCAATTGGCCCGAGTATACGATCGGGACCCGGTTTTTGCCCACGAATAAATGCCATCGCTGGAGGGTCGACAGAGGGTATACATACACATGCATTTTTTGTAAACTTTTATAAAAATGTAAATGCATTATAGTATTGGTTCCGAGCGGCATCAGCAAACGTATCCAAGTGAAGGTCGATAACATACCACAGTTCATAGTGTCCACGAGATTTGTTTGTCAGTTCAATATCGAGGGACGTGTAAAGCAGGTTAATGCTCAACTGTTGGGGGATACTATTTACTGTGAGGGTTTAGAGTTTGCATATACAACGACGCAACCGAATATCACAGCCGCTTTCGCTGTTATTTGGGACGGGAGTAAACCTCTCGATAATCCCGAAAATATTCATGGTGAGGGCCGTTTCTGAGAATTTTTATTGGAAATTTTTCACTTTTTATTGAATTTTTATTTGAAATTTTTGAGTAAAATCGATATAATATATGGTAATTGATTTTATATATTTTCACAGTACTTGTGTATCGATGTCAGGGGATGGCCCAAAATTGCGGCTTTTGTCTCGAACTCCCTGAAAAGTATTCCTGCGGATGGTGTCAGGATAATGAGTCGTGTCAAGTGCAGGACCAATGCAAACATCACAGCACATATTGGCTCAATCGACAACAGACATGTCCTGATCCGAAGATATTGGATTTCTATCCAAAGTCAGGCCCATGGGAGGGCGGTACGAATATTACCATCGAAGGAATAAATTTGGGCAGAACATTCGAAGATATCTCAACGGGCGTGTCAATTGCACATGAGGTGAATAATCATATCGTTGGAATGGTTACGTGCATTCCTCATCGCGAGGGTTACGTAAAAACGGCCAAAATAATGTGTCAGGTCCAGAGTCCGCGAAACCTCACCACGGGTCATCAGGTACAATATGGCGCTATGTCCGGTCCTGTCATTGTCAAAGTATTAAACGATTACACTGCTAAATCAAAAGAGCACTATAGTTTTGTGAACCCCAAAATACTTACGATACAACCGAGTAAAGGTCCCGCTTCTGGCGGAACTAAACTTACAATCGAAGGTCTACACATGGATGCGGGTTCCAAAGTTGAGGCATTTTTAGGTGATTTGGAATGTAATGTCACACGACGACAGCTAAATTTTGCTGAATGCATTACCAAAGGAAAATACACCGCTGGTGAAGCTAAAGTACGCCTAAAATTTGATAATGGACTGCGGTTTTTCGAATATTATAATTATCTATATGTGGATGATCCTAAAATCACTTCTGTCGAATCCGGTTCTGGTGGTAATAGGGGTGAGGCCAGAGGTATACCGAGCGGGGGGATAATTATAACTGTAAGAGGCGAACATTTGAACATAATACAAGAGCCAAAGATGTATGTTGTTGTTGATGGTGAAAAGTTTATAAGTAATTGTACGTCAATATCCAATCACGAAATGAAATGCGAAAGTCCGACCGTTCCCAGTGAAAAACTCGAAATTCCAAAGGACAGAGATTACGTCGAATTGGACTATGGCTTTATCATGGACAATGTGATGAGTGTGATGAGCATGAGTGTGCGAAAGAATTTCCCCAAATTTAGGATGTACAACAATCCTATATATACGCGGTTTACAGAGGAAAACGGAATGAAATTTTATAGAAGTGAATATCTGACAATAAATGTAAGCATTACATATTAGTATTGTTATGTTTGACTTATATTTATCGATATATCATTATAGGGCATGTATCTCGATGGTGCGTGTCAAGAGTCTGACGTAACAGTATGGATCGGCACGAGTACATGTAATGTAACATCACTATCACGACTGCAATTGACCTGTCGACCCCCGACATCTCAACCCCCGGCTGAAGGAGAGAGTGGGAAACCCGATTATTCTCGAATTCCCGACGTTATTGTGGGCATCGGTGGAAAACTCAACTTCACTATTGGTAAATTGAGTTATGAATCGGCTCACGGACCTGAAAATAGCTTAAATCAAACAATTCTCATCACGATAATCGTTGGGATTTGCATATTGTTTTTAATTGTCGTTATCATACTCATTGCGTACCGCCGGAAATCCACCGAAAGTAGTCGTGTCTTAAAGACAATGCAGGAACAAATGGACGTTCTCGAGTTGCGTGTCGCGAGTGAATGTAAAGAGGCTTTTGCTGAGCTTCAGACGGAAATGACCGATTTGACCGGCGATATGACCATAGGAGGAATTCCGTTTCTCGACTATCGTATGTACACAATGAAAGTACTATTTCCGAATTCGGAAGATCATCCGGTACTTAGAGAAATGCAAATTGACCCGTTAAAGAAGGGATACATCGAGAAGGGACTCCGCTTCTTCGGTCAGCTCGTGATGAACAAAACATTTTTATTACTATTTATTCGTACGCTCGAATCAAATCGATACTTCTCAATGCGCGATCGCGTTAATGTCGCGTCTCTGATTATGGTGACATTACAGGGGAAAATGGAATACTGTACTGATATACTAAAGACACTTTTGGCAGAACTGATTGAGAAATGTATTGAGGGAAAGAGTCACCCTAAATTATTGTTGCGGAGAACGGAGTCAGTCGCGGAGAAAATGCTCTCGTCATGGTTTACGTTCTTATTGTACAAATTCCTGAGGGAATGTGCCGGTGATCCGCTCTTTTTACTGTACCGCGCCATTAAGCAACAGGTAGACAAAGGTCCTGTCGATGCCATCACTTCCGAAGCACGGTATTCCCTATCAGAAGAGAAACTCATTCGACAACAGATCGAATATAAAACAATGACTATGTTTGTGTCGATGTCGCCACAGACAGTTTATATGGCGGGTCTCGACCCAATCATGCAGAGTGAGAATATGGAAACGCCCGTCAAAGTGCTCGATTGTGATACAATTTGTCAAGTGAAAGACAAATCATTGGACACCATTTACCGTAATACTCCATTTACGCAGAGACCGATGAAAGAGGATCTCGATTTAGAATGGCGCACCGGACAATCGGGAAGACTCATACTGTCCGATGAGGACACAACTACTAAAGCGGAGTCCGAATGGAAACGCATCAATACACTCGCTCATTATAAAGTTCAAGATTCAGCATCACTGACATTAGTGCCTAAACAGAGCTCAATGTACAACTTATCAATTCTGTCCGAGAAAATGGACAAATCTCATAAATACGAGACTCTCAATTTCGGCTTTAACAAAGCATCGTCACCCCCGTTGAGCCGCGCGACATCACCACTCAATCACGACGTGGAGAATGGGTACAAATACTGGCATTTGGTCAAGCATCACGATAATGACCATATGAAGGAAGGCGATCGCGGGAATAAAATGGTCAGCGAAATATATTTAACGCGATTACTCGCAACTAAAGGCACACTACAAAAGTTTGTCGATGATCTGTTTGAGACCATTTTCAGCACGGCTCATCGCGGCTCAGCACTGCCATTGGCAATTAAGTATATGTTTGACTTTCTCGATGATCAGGCACTGCAGCACGGGATTACTGACCCGGAAGTGGTCCATACGTGGAAATCCAACAGTTTACCGCTCCGTTTTTGGGTCAATCTCATTAAGAATCCAAATTTTGTGTTTGACATTAACAAATCAAATATCGTCGATTCGTGTCTGTCGGTCGTGGCGCAAACCTTTATGGATGCGTGTTCGACATCTGACCACAGACTGGGAAAGGATTCCCCGAGCAGTAAACTATTGTATGCCAAAGACATTCCCATTTACAAGGATTGGGTCGAACGGTACTATCAGGACATTAAGATGATGCCTGCGATTAGCGATCAGGACATGAATGCGATGCTCGCGGAGGAATCACGACAACACGCACATGAGTATAATACTAATGTAGCGCTGCATGAGCTTTACAGTTATGCTGTTAAATATAATGATCAGGTATGTGATGTGATCGTATGACGCGAAAATGGACCAAAATTATTAATGAATGTTTTTGCATAAATATAGTTAATGCAAACACTTGAAGAGGACGAATTCTCGCGGAAGAATAAATTGGCGTGGAAACTCGAACAGGTACATGCCACCATCACGGGGGAGTCCGATGCGTGAGTGAGAGTTTTGCGCGTAATACGCGCTTAGATAATCCGATTCTAGTGTAATCTTAATTTCTGCGATTAGTCTCTATACCTATGGAAAAGCTATTTACTGATGTATTTCATAAGGGCCAGTATTGGATTCGTCACAATCAGTCTGTCGTTTAAATTAATTGTGCCGCTATAATTAAGTCTTTCGGTGCAATTATTTTTTAACAAAAACTTTAGGTTTAGTTTTTTCTTTAGAGTTTTTTAAATTATAAACGTTATATGTGTAAAGATAGAATATTGAATCAAATCAATTGGTGCTTAAATTTATATAATTATAATTGATTCGGTTGTATTTAATTTTAGCAGCAATTTTCATATTAATTAGTCAAATGCTTTTTTTCATATTTATATATCAATTAACATTGAAATATTTTGAATTTTTTATTTTAATTTTTTATGAAACATTTACTGTTCGATTATACCGATCAATTTAATGAAAAAAAAAAAATTATTGAAATTAATGGCAAAATTATATTTATGAACGCATCTCGTGCCTCACACATCAGTATAAAACCCTAACAAATTACGTGTGATTTTTTTCATAATGGATTTGTATATTACAATTACAATTACAATTACAAACACAATTTGCCATTTGAAGCAAATCTCTCGACACGAATCGTGAACAATTTTCAATCATAATGTTTTCATCAATGAGTATATGTAATGATAATAATGTTGTCAATTAATATGTTCCTTTGCATAAAGTTTTACACTGAAAAACACGTCAATTTACATGTAATAATATTTAACAATCGTATGAAAGACATTTCCATCTCATATATTTGCTTTCGTCTTCCATTTAATTTTAATATTTCACGTATAATTACGTATAATTATTTAATATTTTGATTGAGGACGTAAATTCGGGGCCTTAAAGTGCCACTTTTTCATTATTTCCATTTATGTCTTATTTAATAGTTAAACAAAAGGGACATTTATAGTCGACTTTAAAAATTATTGAATATATATTGTCAATTGTCAATATATATATATATATTGTCAATTTATAACATGTACATGATTGTGATAATTTATTATTAAATTTACTGATTGTCTATGGTATTTGGTAATTGATGATGTGACTTTTTTATTTAAGAAAATCTCTGTATTGAAACATTAGTTGTAAATAAATCTGAAGTACTTTTTTACTATTATTATCATAATGTTTATTTAAAACATTTGTATACTTTATTTTAATGTCGCACATAAATTGTCGTTTACTTCACACGGGCGTTGCTCTTTATGGGTTTAACGATTATTAAAAAACATGGTCATTGCGGCTTTCGCTGAGCATTACCTTTATGGTGATGGTGAGTCTCAAACGCATGGTTGAGTCATATCACATGCTTCATTATGAGAATGTACATTATGAATTTTGATGTTTTCTCCATTATTAAATGGGTCATGAACAATAATTGCTCGTGAATTGTTAGTTCCAAAAGTAATTGGCGATTACATTTGGGTCCACATTTGGGCCATACGTATGTGGCCATACATATGTAGCCATACATATGAACCATACATATTTAACCATACATATGCAACTCTCCTGAGAAAGGAAAATCGCGCAGTATTATAATGACTGAATTAAGTCTGATTATGGTTAAAACTAAAGTCCAAACATTATTCATAACTTTGTCAGTTTGAATCGAATTACCGTAAAGAGTGGACGCGTGTGTGTTCATTATTAGAAAATGGAAAAGTGCCCAATTGTGGCCCTTTTGTATATATGTCTATACATTGACGTGACCTTTGGTCAACAGACAGGACAAATAAGTAATGATAAATCAAAAGAAGAAACACCCTCACGATTTTCGATAGGTTTGGGTGTACTTTCGCCATCGTATTCCCAAAAGTTCGGTGATGACGGGAAAATGAAACTCGACTTTAACCAAGAAAAAGGGGGATATTCCTATTCATTGTCAAACGTCGTTCATCCTCCCAAATCTACGGAACAACCGTCATACAAGTCTAATGCTGAACGAAAAGTGAGTCCATTTATTGTAAAATTATATATATCGGTGAATGTTTAAATTTAAAGGAATCGAATACATCGCCGTCTGCGACTTCTGCATCATCAATATCAACCTCTGCTACTAATATCAATAATAACGTTGATAATCACCAAAATCACCAACCGAATCACCAATCACCGTCTCAACCTAATTATGGGCAGAATTATCCCGGACAATTCTATGTAATTCAATATCAATTTTATTTTATTTCAATATAATTAATTAATTAATTAATTAATTAATTAATTAATTTGTTACTTCAATAGCCGAATCCTCAAATGTTATATCACCAAAGATTGGCGGCAGCGGCGGCGGCATACGGTGCCTCTCCATACGCTCAATTTTATCGCAATCCTTATCTTCCTTTTGGTGGCGGCGGTCCGCATCCCTCACCTTATTACTCACCACCATTTCAGGGTGTCTCCGCCACTCACGGTAACCTACAAACACAACAGGCGCAACAAACCACGAACACTCAGGTGCAACAACCGTATCCATATGCGGGGCAAAATCCTTATTTAGGACAATTTGGTACATATGGACATGGCATGCCATACTCTGGTTTGTATGGTGCTGGCAGTTCCAATTACCCATTACAACAGAGTTCTCCATACGCATATAATAACGCATATCAAAATTATCCATATCAGGGGTATGGATACAACAGTGGTCCACAGCCTCACCCCTATCTAAGTTCGGAAGCTTTAAACGCCTTTAGACAAATGTACGCATCGGGAAGTGAAAACGTTTTAAGTGCCGTTAGTCCCTACAGTAACAGTGGTTTCGGTACTAATGGTGGTTTTGGTTCAAGTTACGGTTCAAGTTATGGTTCAGGTTCTTTAGGCAATTTCGGTGGTTTGAGTGGTTTGGGGGGGTACAGATCAGCACTCAGCAGTCTAAACCCTTTCAGTGGTTTGACCAGACTTTTTGGCTGATTTAAAAAGTCCTATTAAAATATATATATTATAATAATACGCAATTTCTTTAATCTCAAAGGCCATTCACTCATTTGTGCATTTATAATAAAATCGTTTATTAATAATAATAATAATTCACATTCTGCCATTGGCTTATATTTTAATGATATCTTTGTAATTATTGAATAATTGTGAATAAATATTCAGAGTATTTAATTTCTACCGCTGTATGTTTCTGTAAATAGAAGTTAACGATAGAAAAAGTTATTTGTGTCTTTATAAAAAGAAATATAAAGATTTTATTGGATAAATATCAAGTATGTAATGATATTTAAATATTTCATCATAAATGAAAGAATTTAATAATTTTTTTTATTTTATTTGTTTTAAAATATATTCAGTAATTGATTAAAAATAGGGTTATCAAAGGTATGACACAACTATTCCATATAAATAAAAAATTATTTTCCATGTCCTTTTCCAACGTTATGTTTGACTCCCCATTTAAAATTGCCATGATGATCAGTTTTTACTGACCGATAATGTACATATGTTAGTGGTTAGTAATAAAAAAATATGATTATATAATACCATAGGTATAAACAGGGCCAACAACTCCATGTCCTCCGTAACCTCTTCGTACCCGTATGTGAGATTTTTTTGAGTCATCAGAACTTAATGAGCGTCTAAGTAATACACAACAGTAAATCCGTCACACTTTTCATGTGAAAAATATTTTTGATGCACTAAATTTTGTTCATTTATGTTTAAAATCTAATGCTTAATGAATTACATACCAAAATACTGAAAATACTGAAAATGATTGTTAACACAATTAGTCATTCAGAGTACGCCTAAAGGCATCATTTTTAATAGAGAAAATGTATAATTTATATCTGTGTCGGGAATAATGATGAAATCAGCGACGGGAACTGTGACGGGACCTGTGATGGGACCTCTGACGGGATCAGTGACGGGTTCACTGTTTCGCTAATTAATTACTCATTTGCATAAAAATGTATTCTCAAACAATTAATTACAGAAAAAAATGTGTTTTTGCGAAAGAAATTTGCAAATAAATTAAGGTTATCCCAATGATTACTTAAGCATGTTAAGGATAAAGAGAGAATCAATAATTTAACTTTGATTTTGAATAAATAATTATTTAATTTGAGAGAAGAGAATGGAAATTATGCACTGCGGCGTAATGAGTTATTTTACATAACATTCATTAAGTAATGAAAGAATTTTTCTTTTAAATAATTTTTACAGACAATCGATAAGTTTATCATTAATACAATGATGTTGAAAATTTGTTCTTTACCTGTGTCTGAGTACCTTTACAATTTTAGGGTTTGATGCGGCACTTTCTTCATCATCAGTGGCCTCAACATTTCCACCGGCGGCAGCAGCAGCAGCAGCACTGGCATAATCTCCATCGTCACCCCCTTCACCCCCTTCATAATCACCATGACCACCTTCGAAATCGCCACCGCCACCTTCAAAGCCCTCGAATTCGCCACCACCACCACCACCACCACCTCCAAAGCCGCCGTAATCCTGTGCAAGCACCATACCGACCACAAATGTTGCCATTAAAAATATCTAATAAATTAAAACACATTAAAGTATTAATTTTAAATTTAAAGGCACATAAATCGTCGAATGAATAATGGATTATATTGCATTATAGCGTATAACATTACCAATTTCATAGATGCCATAATTTCTTCTTCGTACGTTATGGGAACTAATATTTTATAAATTAATAAGTGTATAGTGAGTGAAACAATCGGGAACAGAGTCAAAAAACTTTCTGTTCGATGTTTATATACAATTCCAGGATAAAGAAGAATTAGTGATTAGTGCATGAGATGATATTAGAGACATTTGGGTGTAGTGATTATGGTACCCGAATCACTTGGAGACATCACCACTATGTTTATTGAGAAAAAATGTTACCTCTTTATTGTCTAATATCTGTTTTCAATCGGTAACGATATGAATCACTCTTTAAACCGATGGATTACGCTATGCATGGGATACGATGCGGTACAAAATCCCACTTTCACCATATATTGACTTTTTGTATCAGCATCGTTATGATTTCTTAAGCTTTTTAGGGTTATTATTTCCTATTTATTTTCCAATTAAATTACTAAAAATTATTTATAATTTGAATAAAGTACAATACCGGAACAAATTACATTCGATATGACCCGATATAATTGCATGACACTACATTTTGACACTTATTTAGTGGAAAACCCTAATATTAACAAAAAAATTGTTTTTCTTTTGTAATTTTTCATTTCATATGCAAAAAGTGTTTATAATAATCACGATTCTCTAATTTTTCAATTATTCAGTGACATTAAATAATAATTAATTAAATTCTTTATGATATACCACAATTTACAGTTATTATATTATTTTCTATGATAATCTTCGGATATAAAAAACTTAATGAATGCATAAACGAATGCACTCACTATAATAATAATTAAGGAAATCCATAATTTAATATTAAGTGAGCGAATGGCATTGAGTCGAATGGCGTTGTATACCCCAAAGGGACTGATACATCGGCATACAGTGCGGGCGTGATTTTGTTAAGGTTTGGCTGTGGGCCAAATTAGGGACGTTTCGGTGAGAGTTTTTTTTAAAATTTTTTCATTAAAAATTTCATTAAAAATGTAGGAATTGAATTGGGGTTGAGAATTGAAATGAAAAATTAACGAACGAATTGAATGTAACGAATGTAATTAAACATAACGAATGTGTCAAATTAAATTACTGTTATAATCATTATATTAATGTCTATAAAAACACGATCATACGAATGAAAAAGTGTAATCACAAACAATCGTTTCATTGAAATATTTCAATTCAAATATGGGTTAAGCAAAAAACGTTGTGATTTTACAGATTTTTCTTTCTTAAATTATAATAATAAAGTTTTCATCATTTTATATAACTTTACGATGTGCTTTTATTTTTCTCATACAACCAATTGCTTGAGGTTAAATGAACCATTAACAGTGTGTCCTTCACAATGCCAATTTATACTATTAAAGCCCTCTTTTTCGTTCTCACGTATTTGCAGGGTTCGTACGTCAACGTCTATGCCAACGCATTATGAATTAGTTTTGTAGATCTTATATAAAGTAAAATAATAGAAAACGCAATTAAAAGCAATGACAAAAGAGGGTTTTCACAATCTAATTTCAATCATGGATGTGTGTAAAAGGGAAGGGTCATTTAATAGTTTAACACTTTAATGAATGTATAAAAATTAAAAATGTTCTGCCACTGACTTTGAAATTGCATTCTTTACAACCAGTTTTGAATTCAGTACCCTTGATATGATTAATAGTGCTGCTGGAGGCTCATTGTCATGGCTGACGCAACCGTTAAACTTATTGTAAAAACCAAATCATACTAAATTATACTAAATCCACATCATGCTAATCTGAGATATTCTCGCGCATGGAATTTCCAGATTTTTAATAGCGATGTAAGTTATAAGTAAGTTATAAGTAAGTTATAAGTAAGTTATAAGTAAGTTATACGTAAGTTATACCCTACAAATGCTGGAATTTTCTTCGTTATTGAAATTATCAGAACATTTCTGACATATTTAGTCGAACGCAATTTTATTTGATTTTTTGACAGTCAAAGAAATTAAAAAAATTAACTTTCACATGCGGATAATGATAATAAATCTTTACACTCGTGTTTTTTGATTGCGTTGGAAGACATTCGATAGGATTACTCTAATTATGTAAATGTTACATAATCATAACAATTTGCATTGATGGTGATTGAAATTTCAATCATTGCAAATAATTAGATAAAAATCTGAAACCCTACATAATCCTACATAATCCTGAACTTTGACATAAGCATGCTCTTGGCACACCTTTCTGAGTGATAAACAAAAAAGAAGGACATATGAATAAATCCCAATAAATTAATATATCAGTTGAATATTATTTCCCTGTCTGAGTTCACTTTTTATTAATTGACAATTCAACAGCACATTTTTGATACAAAAAAGTCCAGTTATAGATCACCTCATAGAGACAGGTCCATTAACATTCATAGAGCATTGGAGAAAGTCCCAGAAATTTCAATTCAAATAGAGTTTGTACCGTCTCTGATCGAATGCTTTTAATAAAACATTTGGTCATTAATGGGAAGATAAATGATGGCATTTCTAATCGCAAATGCCCAAAGCCATTGATGATTCTTATAATTCATTATAATTAAATTACAATTTCAACAAAACGATATCATTTGAAACGAAGAATTATCCTGAATTACAGTGCCCTGAATAATAACCGAACCATTATTATCAGCCCTATGAGAAGATCCGAATCCCAAACAGGATCCTGTCGATGCCGATCATGTCTCGCCACACACTCTCACACAAAAAGCACACTCTCAATTTAAACCCAAATCTGGATCAAGGACTTCGCCAAAAAAACTAAAGAATGTCTTCTTATCTCTCTCTTTCGCTCTCCCTCTTTAGTGTAAGTCATTTTTTGACATTTTTTTTTATTTCTGTTATAATTACACAAATAATAATTATATTCTTAAATAATAATTAATACAGAAATGATTGGATATGTCATTCGTTTGCATTCGCAATATTTTCTAAAAGAATGGTAAAAATCAAAAAACAAAAGTGTGATCAATGAAATTGACTCAATAATAAAAGGCGAATACCATATTAGAATGAAGAGAATTGAATTTAGTTAGAGGTACAATGAATTGATTTAAGATTAACACACCACACCCATTGCAACTATGTTAACTGTAATCGCTTTGACAAAGAAATTTACCTCAAGGAAGCAATAAATGATGCAGACCTTGAATCAGCATGTATTAACTATTTTAAATATACACATCTCGCATCCCATGGTCCCGCATCACATTATCAACGCCCAATGACGTCAGTTCATCCCCCGATTATAAAAGTGACCGTAACTGTGATTGAGATTCACATTTCGAATTCTCCCTTAGTTCGGATTTGCAGACCCATCAACAACAATGAAATTCGCCGCCGTTTTCTGTGCTCTCTTCTCAGTCGCAGTCGCAAACCCCGTCGGTTTGGTCGGACATGGCGCTGTCCTCGCACACGCACCTCTCGTCAACACTGGTGCATCAAACGTATACAGAAGCCAGGACGTATGTGACCTCATGACCGTTGACCTCACCATAGATTTTATTAATTGTGTTTTTAATTTCCACAGAACCACGGAAACTATGCTTTCGGATACGATGAGGCACACGCCACTGGTGGCACTTTCCGTCGCGAAAAGGGAGCTCCCGGAATCATGATCGGATCATACGGTCTTAAGGACATCGACGGTCGCGTCCGAATTGTCAACTACGTCGCTGACGCTCTCGGATACCGCGCATCAATCAAGACCAACGAACCCGGT
>LBFL01010882.1:5286-16922 GCA_000988845.1 Hypochthonius rufulus
TATACAGGATCATAGAGAATTCTGTAAAACAATAGATCCGAATCATACAAACCTATGCTATTTCTTAACGTAAAAACCTTTCTATTGTAAAAAAAATTTTCCGCTGCATGGTCAAAAATGGTTACGTTTGAAGAGTTTAGATGTACAAAAATTTCTGTATATCAGAATTTTATTTTTTTAGGATAAAATTGAAACGGCATTTCAATCTGTAACTGAAAGCATAAAACTGACTGATTCTTTAAGACGGTGCGGATTTTATTATAGTGTCGCAAAATGGATACGGACACCCGATTATGATGATTATAGTGATGGTAAATTTTATTATTAATAAAAGTAAAAAATAAATTTAAAATTATTTGAATCGTTATATTTTAGTGGAAATTCATGCCGAACTAAAACATGCCGAATGTTCAGTATATTTATGTATTCTCAAAATAATTGATAATACAAATTTAATTGATATCATACGACTTTCATTTAAAATAAAATTATGCATTTCTTCATTTAAGTAAATATAATTACCGTATTCCCTCACTTTGATCGACATGACGGTTTATACATAAAATGATCACATTTCCGCATATATAAAGTTTTAAGTAATAGATAACTTTTATTTATGTTCAGCTCTCACTTGCATTAAATTTTAATATATACTTGATAACATTTTGACCGATTTATATCGCCATATTTTAAGCTGAATTTATTAGAACTGTCAAAAAATTTTATTTTTATTAAATTCGGACCTAAGAATTTGTTTACGTTAGAAAGATAATTCAAGCTTGAAGGGGTTCACGTTAAAGAATTTAATGTGTATAATTAAACATATATTACACTCAAAACTCACCTTTTTTGACACGATTGTCCTGTAAGAATCGGTCAAAAGTAACGAATAATCAATAGATATGAGTATTAAATATGCAAATATAGTAATTTATGATCTTAGAATTGCGTCAAAAATTGTAAATATGCGAAAGATTCGGGGTGCAAAAGAGACCAGATTTATGTGTATTACACTTGTACCGACATAATGGTTATAGTGAGGAAATACGGTATAAAATTACAAATATAATTATGTTAAATAATATATTTTAGAGAATGCGAAATGATACTAAAAACACGTTCATCTGAACGATGGGAAAATGAGTCATCGCGTAATGCGTTTGAAATGATTTCGTGTTTATTCAATGGTCTCATTAATATAATAGTTTCATTTTTACCCCCAAAAATACTCACATTATTTGATATTTTTGGAATTTGTGGCAATTATTATGCCGGCATTAATCTTCTGAAACATGTGGCCTTTGAATTTGATAGTCCATTTAGTAAATTGTCAGTTTTATTGCTTACATTGTTGCAATGTGAATTCACTAATATTGTTGCACGTCCTGCTTTAAAACAATTGCGACAAATCATTGATAATGGACTTGAAAAATATCCAAATGTATGTTAATTGTTTATGACTATATTATAATTTTAATCACAATTTTATATTAGAATATTCAAATTTTGCAAACATTTTTTTCCGATCTCTGTTTATACATGTAAATTAAGATATAATTAATAATAAGCTCAAATTAATATACGCTATAACTTGGATTTATGTCCCGCGACGGTTTTTAAAAATGTAGGACATAAATGTAAACCGGACATAAAATGAAACGCATTTTATGTAAAAGTGCAATGTGATTTCAACTGTGCGAACATAAAACAAAAAAGGACATTAAAGTGAAGGGACATAAATACAAGTTAAAGTGTATATTATGAATTATTAAAAAACTTTTAACCAAAGAATAGAAAATAATGATAATAAATGGAAATAAATGATAATAATTGTATTATTTTTTCAGTGTGTTTTATATAAACATTCAAAAACCTTATTATGTCATTATGATGGTGATTATGATGAAACCATAAAACTTTATTTGGAAAATATCAAAAATGACAAAACGTTTCGAAAACTTTTTAGCTATAGACTTATGTGGTATTATGCCATAAAATGTCAATGGAATGATGCGATTCATTATATGAGTCATGTTTTAACATATAAAATGCATATACCGGCATATTTTACATATATTTATGCGGTATTAAAATACACAAAAGCATTGGAAGATAATGATGATGAACTTATGGAAGAAGCGACAAACATTTTTAAGTAATATCTATTTAAATGCACTCGACTCTTGATTTATGTCATTCAAATTTTGTGTTTTTTTCGATTTATGTCCGCATATTTTTAAAATACTTTTCACTTTGACATTAAAATTAAGTTTTATTTTATGTCCAATTCACATTTATGTCTCATTTTTTGAGGCCCATCAGATGACATAAATCAACAGTCAAGTGTAATACATTAAAATTTAGTATTAAAATTTATATAAAATGTCTAAATCTTAGGATAATACCGGAACATCGCGTACGATATGCTCTTAAAACAGTGACACCCGAAAAAATTGCATTACGAATTTCAAAAAAATATTTTGATAATGAAAAACGCTTGTGTTTACCGATTATGGTATGAAATTATATAAATATTTTTATAAATCTGACATTTGACATATTATTTCATATGTTTATTTAAATTTCTCACATAAACTTCTATAACGTGAACCCCTCTAATGTGAATGATTTGTCTTAGATTCTAATCATAACTTTGAAAACACTTGCCACTTATTCCTTTTTAATTAAAAAATTTTTTTACTGTAAACAATCTATTTCGCAGCAATATGTACACGTTAGAGGGGGAATACCATAAATAGAAATATTTATTTAAATTTAAAATATTAATCATAATTATTTAACGTTTCTTTTTATAATCATCACTCTCAAAAGGATGTGCTTTATTTATACTTTGGAATATCTGATTTAAGCAAAAATCCTGAAGTTTTAACACCATTAAAGCAACGAATTGATAAACATATTGAAATATATAAAAATGAATTGGGTATAGATTTGGTTATAGATTTATATTATACAATTACAATTGAGTCTTGATTTATGTCCCGAGACGGGCCTCAACAAATAGAACATAAACTTAAATAAAAAATAAAATGTATTTTATTGCAAAAGTAAAATATAATCTCAAAATACACGTATTGTCGGTTAATTACAACGCAAATATCCACACAAATCCGTTGAATAAAGCAAAAGTTGTAATTAACGAGAGAATTTTAACATTACGGTATAGGGGAATGGTTTTGGTGATGCATTGTAATAAACGAAATGTTGTAATTAACCAAAAATAAGTGTATGCGAACATAAATCAAAATAAGACAATAAAAGCAGGAAAACACGAATAGAGAGACTCGAGTGTAACTTTAAATACATTTAAAATAATAATGTATTTTTATGATTTAGAAAACAATGACTTTGTTGATAATTATGCATACGGAATCTTTTATCGTGGAATGATCTTTCAATGGTCAGGTGAATGCGACTCTGCAATAAAGTGTTTTAATGATGTGTTAAATTTGTATGTTAATAAATTACTTAATAATGAATAATTATATATAATTAATTTAATATTCACAGGGAAAGTCGCATTAAACATGAAACTCACATTCCACCACAGGCAACAATGGAATTGGGATTTGTGTATATGAAAATGAAGGATTTTGAAAGAGCAAAATTATATTTAGAGAAATCACTTAATGATTACAGCGGATTTTTATCGGAGAATATCGTACATATGCGTACATATCGCGCATTACGAGAAATTAAAGACATTAAACATGAAAAAATTATTATATAATATAAATTTTTAGAAATAACATTTCTCTGATATATTATGCAATGCATAAAATTCTGTTTTTATATACACATAAACCTCTCTAACGTAAACCCTCTATTTCGTGAATAACCTTTCTGACGTAAACATATTCTTATCCCCGAATCATATAAACGTTTGCTATTTTAACCTCTCTAACGTAAAATTCTCTCTATCGTAAAAATTTCCGCAGCAGTATGACTACGTTAGAGGGGTTTACTTGTATATATAAAACTTTAATTATTTCAATATTTGTATATAAATGTTAATTACGGATATTCTAATGTTGCCATGATTGACTATAATACAGAAATCATCTAAAACTAATAGAATTGATAAGGAAAAAATAATTTTTCTATATATAGACATGCATGGTCATGTTTAAATACCTGTATAATTACACATATAGAAAAAAATAGCAAAATTTATTTAAAATATTTATTTAAGATAAATAAGTTTTCAAGTTAAGGAGAGTATCTTCACAATACAAATCTATTTAATCAAGTCTTTAAAATCTATTCAATTTATAAAGATTTTAAAATATTGAGGGTTTAAGTTAAAAAGGTTTATGTGCATTTTATATTATAAAGAATTAATGATATTTAACGGAAAATATTTTTTTAATCAAAAAAAATAATTGATTATGCAATAAATACATTAAATTCATTTGTCAATGTAATAAAACAGGTTTTGCTTCTTTTTACATTTACTTCATCATTAATTGAAAACCAAAAGTGAAGGGCATGACCCATTTGCATCCTTTACTGACGAAACATTTCCCCCATTAACTAAATCATTTGATTTCTTTGTTCAATACGTACATATTCAATTATTTAGAAAAAAAATCCATAATTTAAGTTAATCATTGCCTTAAATAAAATATTTTAAGAAATGAATAAATTGCGCACTAAAACCAATCATAGGTATTTTTTTATAATATTAATATAATAGTATAGAAAATTCATTTTAAAATGTTTTTTGCTATCATAGTAATCATCCGCCGATTGACGAATCGATTTATAATTGTAATAAAATATTTGATCATCTTTTACATACCAATGATTTGGAATCGACAATTAAATTGATTGAGCCTCACGCTGAGAATTGTTTATTTCACAGCGCATTAAAATGTTTGATTCACTGTATTAAAGCGTTTCTAACTTTAGAAAAGGTAATGATTAAATATATTTAATTAAACTCTTAAATTATTATTTTCATTTTATTGTTTTTTTAGATAAAATTATTAATTTATATTTTTTTGTAAAATTTATTTAAAATTACAATTATTATAGAAAATAATATTCATAAAATAAATATAAAAATATAATTTTAAAAATATTTATAATTAATTTAATGAATTAAGTACAACTTAAATGCTATTATTATTATTCTATTTTATAATTAATTAATTATTAATTAATTACAAAATAAAATTTATCTTAATTTATAGAATGATGTTGAAATTGCCCTAAAATCATCTGATGATACCGCAAAAGTAACAAATATATTTCGAAAGAGAAATATTATTAAAAGAATTACAAATAAAATACGTAAAGTCGATTATAATAAATATACCGATTGTGAGTAAATACACTTAAACTTTTCTAAGGTAAACTTTTTCTAACGTAAATATTCTCCTCCATGTAAATAAATTTTCTGTTAAAAACGAAATAAGATTTGTAACGTTATTCCCTTTATTGTGTAAAATAGAAATTTTCACTGCCATATGTTTAGGTTAGAGAAGTTTTAGCCTAATTAGTAATTATTAATATTAATTTTTATTAATATAAAAATTAATTATTAAATATACTAAAATATGAAATGTTTAAATTATTAATATTCAATTAAATTAATTTAATTTAATTTACTTACAGTAGAACTTCACGCAGAATTAGCACATGCAAAATGTTTGGCATTCGCGGGTTCTCTCTCATTTATCGAAAATCCAAACGCTATTAATTTAATCCGTGTCGGGATTAAGTGGAAGATGTGTATGGATGCATATAAGTAATTAAACATTTATATTTAATTATTTTTATTATTACAGATTAATTTTCATGTAATGCAATAATTACATAATTATTATGCAATTATTAAACACTCATGACTTGAGTTTAGTTTTTGTTCATTTTTTGCTAAATTAATATGTTCACGTTACAAGATATTTATGGTACACTTAATCGGAATTAATAGTAATAATTATAATTAATAAAAATTTAATGAACAAAATCGTAGCGCACATCATGAATAATTTCTGAATTTTAATTTTAATTTAATAATCTTAATTTTAATGTCAGTAATGTATGAACGTGTATGTTAATAATCTATATATATATATATATATATATATATATATATACAGAAATTCCCGTTATGTGAAAAACTTCCATATACACATAAATCCCTCTAACGTGTCTCTAGCGTAAATAATTTCTCTAACCTGAGCAAACGCTTAGGTCCGAATCATATAAACTATTGCTATTTTAACCTCTCTAACGTAAAATCCTCTCTATCGAAAACAAAAATTTTCGCCGCAATATAGTCACGTTAGAGGGGTTTAAGTGTAGTGAAATATTGTAAAAACGAATAGATTTTTATGACAAATTTCATATGCATTCCAATAATAATGAATTCATATATCGTGTAAACTTCTATAACACGAATAAAAATATTGGATTGCACTATATGTTCACATTATCGAGGTCTATGTATAGTATTGAGTGAATAAATATAAAGCATCCCGGAATACTTTTGTATTTTTTTACTGATATAAGATAATATTTTTAAAACATTAGATGAATAAAAAAAACGCTATAAAATTTAACTTTTTACTAACTGTAATGCTATTTATATAAAATATTATACAATATATAAAAAAATAACAAAAATCAAATTGGATGTGCGTATTAAATTTGATTCAATGTACACATAAACCCCTCTAACGTGAACCCCTCTAGCGTGAATAACGTAAACAAAGCTTTAGGCCCGAGGCATATAAACCTATGATATTTTAACCTCTATGACATAAAATCCCATTTATCGTGAACAAGTTTTTCCGCCACAATATGGTCACGTTAGAGGGGTTTAAGTGTAAATTGATTTTTTTGTGTTTTTATAAATTACACATGAACCTCCCTAACTTGAACATATTGTGATCCATAAGTTTTATTCAAGATAAGGAGGTTTTCAAGTTATTGAGGTTCATTTATATTGTAAATCAATAGAATCGGATCTCAATATTTTGTTCAAGTTGTGGAGGTTATCAAGTTATAGAGGGTTAAAATTAAGGAGGTTTATGTGTAATATTTTTAACGAAAATTTAATAAATTATAATTTAATATTTCTATTGAAATTTATATCAAAGTAAAAATTTTATATTTTGCCTGAAAATACACTTGAACCTCTCTAACGTGACCATATTGCGGTGGAAATTTTTGTTTACAATAGATTTAGATGCAAAACACCAGATTTCGTACTCGTATAAATTAATATTATTTTTATTTTTATATTTAATACAGAAATTGTCGCATAATTTTTAAAAAACGTACAAGATGGGAAAGTGAAATATCACGTGATAATTTCGAATCAAATATAAAATTAGCTGATGGATGTTTCAACATTGCAATTTCAAAAATTCCACCAAAAATTTTGCGAATCCTTAATTTTATTGGGATATCCGGAAATAGAGAACGCGGACTTCAGTATCTTAATCGTTCGGGAAATGAATTATATGGTGTCATTAGTAAATTGTCATTATTTGTTCTAATGACATACCATTGTTATATTGAAGTTTATGGCGGAAGTACTGAAATACATGAAACATCATTAGTCGAAAGTATGGTCATTAATGAACAGAAGAAATATCCAAATGTAAGTTCAAAGAAAATGTTCCGAATATTTTTTTACACAAAAACCTCAATAACTTGAACCCTCTTAACCCTCTATAACTTGATAACCTCTGTAGCTTATACATATTTTCAAGACCAATTCTATTGATTTACATAATAAATGAACCTCTATAACTTGAAAACTTCTTTATATTTAACAAAAATTTTCGACCACAATATGTTCAAGTTATGGAAGTTTTAGTGTAATAATTTTTAATGCAGTAAAAACGGTCGATCGCATGAATTTTTTCAATTAACATTCTTTTACTCTCTTTTAAATGAACATAATTACAATAATTGTTATTTATATTATTTATATTATTGAGGTTTTATTGAAATTAATTAAAGCGGCACACAATTATACAGAGTGTCGCATATAACTTATTCAGAGCAAAAATTGAACAATTAAATGGCAATTTTGATAATGCAATGAAAATGTATGAGTCAATGCTTAACATGCAAATACCGAATGCATCAAAAATCTTTCACATGGAATTGTTATGGTCTCACGCAATTAAATGCCAATGGAATGAGGTAATTAAATACGCATCACTGCTTCGGGAGTATGTTTTGCATTCGCCAGCAGTGGTCACATATCTTGAGGCGGTTTTCCGTTATACTAAATCAATCGAAGAGAATAATGATCATATGAAACAAGAGGCATCAAAACTTTTTGGGTATAGAATTATATAATTAAATTAAATATAAAAATAATTAAATTATGCATGCAATTAAATACTACACTTAAATCCCTGTAACGTGACCATATTAACGTGAAAAATTTTGTTTACAATAGAAAGGATTTTACGTTAGAGATGTTGAATAAGCAAACGTTTATATTATTTGGGTCCTAAAATATATGTTAGAGAAATTATTTATGTTAGAAGGGTTTATACGTATATTATAGTTCTCTGACGTGAACATATTGCGGTGGAAGTTTTAGAATAGAATAGATTTTACGTTATAAGGAATGAAATAACAAAAATTTTTATAATTCGAGTCTAATATGTTTACGTATGAGGTTATTCATGTAAGAGAGCGTTAACGTTAACGGGATTTATGTGTATAATGCATAAAATTATTTATTTATTAGGGTCGTTCCGACATTAAAGATTCGATACGTCACTAAAACAATTACACCTGAAAAAATAGCGGTCGTTAATTCACTCAAATATTTCGAAGATAATCAATTCTTATGTCTTCCGGATATTGTAAATTAAAAATTAAAATTAATTAATTAAATTTAATTAATTAATTTTATTAGGAAATGATGTATCAATTGAATATATTAAGTACAATCGGGAAAAATACTGAATTATTTGATCCTTTAATGAAAAGAATTGAGAAAAACATTGAGATGTTTGAGACTAACATTAGTAAGTGACATTTATAGTTATTTATAATAAATAAATAAATAAAATTTAATTATGTCAATAATTAATTAATTACATTAATTATAGATTTAGGTAATAATGTAATTTACTATGGATATGCGACCTTTTATCGTGGGGTTATACTAAGATTAACGGGACAATACGCTTCGGCAATGGAATGCTTTAATGAAGTCTTAAATAAGTAAATAAATAAATAATTATTCTTTGATTCTAATACACTCGAGTTTCTATTTATGTCCTTCGACTGGTCTCATAAAAATGAGACACAAATGTAAATACAGACATAAACAAATACAAATTTTAATGTAATAATGAAAAGTAATTTCATAATATGCGATCATAAAACAAGAAAAGACAAGAAAAGACATAAACCCTTTTAACCTGAATTATTTTTATCGTGAATAACCTCTCTAACGCAAACATATTTATCGTACCAAATATAAACATTTGCTATTTCAACTCCTCTAACGTAAAATTGCCTCTATCAAAAACAAAAAATTCTGCCGCATAGTGGTCACGGTAAAGGAGTTTAAGTGTAAAGGTAGGGGGATATAAATAGAAACTCGAGTGTTAAGATTTAATAATAATTTGTAAATATATAAATTATACAATTAACAGCAAAAATCGATACCAGAAATGGCATAAGGATCGGTGTTTAATGCCACAGACGGTCATGGAAATTGGATTAACATACATGAGAATGGGACAATACGAAAGAGCAAAATTATATTTAGAAAAATCATTAAATGAGTACAGAGGTTATTTATTTGAGAACATAATTCACGTCCGAATATATTCAACACTGAGACTTATCGGTGAATACACATCTAATGATATAAAATAATAAGAAATAACATTCTCATTACATTCTTAGCCGACCCTAAATTAGGATTATACTGTAGTATATTAGTTTAGGGTAATGGTATTTTTCACTTCAATTACAACAATGAAATAACAATGCAATAGCAATGGAATGTAAATGATTGTTTAAATCACATATACTTTTTTGGGTCGACTCAATTGACATGACATGACATTGAATCTTTTGTTAGTATTTTAAAAAATTAGCGCATAACGATCATCAAACGGAATAAAGTTAATGATAAGATAATAATCAAAGGACATTAAACTTATTCAATGAAATATATAAAAATAAATAAATAACATTTGAGGGTAATTCAAAGACTATAATCGGTCATTTTAAACTAATTTTAGGTTCAATTAAAAGTGAATGCAATAATAATTCAACTAAAATTTACTACCGTACACTCGAGTCTCTATTTATGTCACCCCAATTTTATGTATTTTCTCGATTTATGTCCGCATACACTTAAACCCCTCTAACGTGACTATATTGCGGCGGAAATTTTTGTTTACGATAGAGAGAATTTTACTTTAGAGAGGTTAGAATAGCAACGGTTTATACGACTTGGGCCTAAGCTTTTGTTTACGTTAGAGAGGTTATTCACGCTAGAGGGGTTTATGTCTATTTTAAAATCGCTTTTAACTTTTACATTAATACACCTTAACTTAGATTTATGTCCCCTCACTTTTATGTTTTTTTTCGTTATATGTCCGCAGACTTTAAAATAACTTTGTACTTTTACATTAAAATACGATTCTTTTTATGTCAGATTTAAATTTATATCTCACATTTTTTGAGGACCGTCGCGGGACATAAATCCAAGTTATGTATATGTTTATACTTATGTCTGATTTACATTTATGTCCCATTTTTCTGAGGCCTATTGTTGAACATAAATCGAGACTCAAGTGTATAATGCGTTAAATTGCGGTTTAGTATTTTCTCTTTGAATTTCAAATCAGTCATTTAAATGCCGACACATTTATTGTCATTGATAATAATTAATCAGCATGTATATGCTTCAGATGTTATGAGTTATTTCATAATTATATTAAATTATATTATTTACTAAAACGGTGTGAGTTTAAAATTCCGTTCCAATTTTTAAAATCATAAATAATTAATAAATAATTATAAATAATTATGGCATTTAACGATTCAATGATTCAATTGCACAATAAAAATTTCCATAATATGATTCATTCGTTTATTTATTATAATATTAATTTATACCGTATTTTTTCGCTGAAATTTCCTTTTATAATTCAACGAAATTGATGTTTAATGTATATTATTCAGCTGCTCAAAGATTCTTACATATGTATTGTTGCATAATGCTTTTTATAGCATAATAATTGCATAATTGTCGTGTCTTTTATAACTTAAATAAATGTCGGATAAAAGTTTATTATATTTTTAAAAATTTCATTATACATGTATATTCACAAATATAATTTTAGAAAAATTTTAATGGTAATTTAAATACAAAATATTAAAAAATAAAATCTTAAAGTAAATTAATTAATTCACAATCAATTTATTTTATAAAAAACTAAATTCATTAATCTACTGATAGATATTAATAGATTATCTGCAACTTTAATCATAATCAGATTAAAATTGACCCCATTTATTTACTGATATCGATGATTATAATGATTGACCTTTAAAATTTTATGCTAAAAAATAATTATTTAAACATTGTTTAGATGTTATTATAATCT